>ML783759.1:505883-517326 GCA_009831015.1 Picea engelmannii
TTACTATGTAATTTGCACAATTGATGGCTTCCGCCCAATACTTTAGACTTAATCCCTTAGATTGGATCATACAATTAGCCATTTCTTTTAATGTGTGGTTCTTTCTCTCAACAACACCATTTTGTTGTGGTGTATATGGAACAATATGTTGCATTTGGATTCCCTGTGTAGTGCAGTAACTTATAAAATTATTTTTCACATATTCACCTCCATTATCTGTTCTTAACCTTTGAATTTGATGTCCAAATTGCTTTTCTACAAGGGCCTTCTAGGCCAAAAACTTGTCAAAACTTTTCTCTTAAGTTTTAAGAAGTGAACCCAAGTACGTCTAGAAAAGTCATCAATGATAGTCAAGAAATACTTCCACCTAGAAAAAGAAGGAGAAGAAAGTAGACCACACAAATCACTGTGAACAAGTTGCAAAGGACCTGAGGCGTGCAAAGAGGCATGTTTGTCAAAACTGTCCTGATGATGTTTACCGAGAACACATCCGACACAAACACCATCTCTGCATGAAACAAGAGGAGGATCGATCACCATCTTTTGATTACATAGTTGCTGCAAAGAGCGATAGTTTAGATGACCAAACCGTTCATGCCAAATTTTGCTCAAGTCATCACTATGATCAACAAAAACTAATGAAAAAGATGATGGCCCAAAGTTGTCAAACTTGTACAACCTGGTAATATCATCAGCAATTTCAATTGCAAGAACATGCTTAGGATATTTTAGATCCTTGATTACAACTTGGTGAAGTGAAAACTCTATGGTTTTACCTTCACCTGAATGAGTGATTTGATATATTGATAGAATGTTACAAGAAAGACTTGGAACACATAATACATCATTGAAATGACCATTTTCTACTTGAACTGTTCCAGATCTTTCAACACTAAGAGATCTATCATCACCAACAAATATTTTCTTGGTGTTACATTCATTTAGAGTAGAAAATATGTCTCTATCCTTAGCCATATGATAAGATTCTCCAGAATCAATAAGCCACTCATCAGAAGTAGAAGTAGAAGTTGTATTGAAGGAGAAACCAGAAGCTGAAAGTGCATGTCCATGAGAAGAAGAAGAAGAAGTAGAATTAATATTGATGTTGTGCTTCTTCATCGTTTCTTCTAAAGCTACCATCTTCTTGAAACATTTGGACTCATCATGACCATCTTTATCACAAAAGTTGCAATGTCTCTCAGTCTTCTTATTTTTATATTTTGCTCATTTGTCTCCATTAGGAGCGGAAGCTGTTTGAGTGGGTTTGGGACTCGTATATTGCTTGTTGTTGTGGCGAGGATGTTGCTTCTTGGGATTCTTGGGTTTATCTTTCTGATGGGAAAATAAGGCTTTGTTAGAGGTACCTATAGTGCTTATCACTCCAAGTTGTACTAGCTTATCTTGCTCTCTAATCAAAGCATCACAAAAGTTCTCAAGACTTGGTTTTTGATAAGCTGCCCCTAGAGCCTCTTGCATGGCATAAAAGGTAGATACAAACACAAAATATGCACTACCTAGCTTAGAAATAATAAGATAGATGCAACGATCTTCGTTTATCTTTATCCTACATTCTTCACATAACATTCTGAGTGTTTTAAACTCAGATAGATAGTCTTCAATGCAAGAAAAAACACTTGGACTTAAAGTTAGTACTTGATTTTCTAATTGTTGTGCTCAAATAATATTGTGTTTACCAAACACAGATTCAATATTTTCTCAAGCTTCTTTGGGTTTATCACTTGATTGACGGTGGAACCTTAAATCAGGAGAGATGGACATTCTGATTAATCAACGTGCTTCGTCATTCCTATTATCCCATTTGGTTTTCTTATCAGCATCAATGGGTGTTGTTTCCTTTCCCAAGGTAATCTGGTACAAGCCTTTACTTCTTAATAAATCTTCCATATGGGATTTCCATTGGAAGTAGTTGGTGCTGGTAAGTAAGAGATTACTTGTAGAAGCCATATTAAATATGCAGATAATATGGATTTAAAAACTAAATCTGATGACCTGAATGGAAATATCTTGAAAAGTTATGTGATTTAAAAAAAAACGGCACTTAAAATGGACTTCGGATGTGAGAGTTATGCCCTTTTAAAAAAAGGCATAAACGATAACCAAAGGACCACGTGGTGGTGTAAGTTGTTTTATGAAGTGACCCACTTTTATAAAGAGAAGTGGGGATCACTTTTACAATGAAGTTACTTCATGCAAAATAAATAACTCTAAAATCAAATATTAAATCTACTTATAGTGATTCACTTTTATACTTGAAATGAAATACACTTTAAAATTTTAGCATGAACTTTTTCAAAAAAAGTAATAAAAGAGAGACTTGAACTCAAGACCTCTTACTTAATAAGGAAACTTTTAACCAAATGGTCTAGAAAAACATATTGTATTGTTTCGCAAGAGGATTGTTGTTGTTGTTGAAAAACTCTTTTCACACAAGAAAAAAATTTGCTTCTCGATGACAACAAGGGTTAGATCTCGGTTAGCTTACCCGGAAGATGCACATTTTCGTATTTGTTTCTGATTTGTCGAGATCACACAGAGCATGGGGAAAAGATAATACGTAGGTCTAAAAGAGTAGCAACCCGAAAACAAATAATATCAAACCAAAATAATACTTTGCAGAAATTTAAAAAATGTGTATTCAAGGTTTATACCTCTGAATCTGACTGTAATGGTCGTATCTTGGGAAAATATAAACCTTTTCGAGTGAAAAGAAAATTTTTCTTGACTGAAACAAGTGCTTTGGACGCAATGGAACATTCCTCTCGGCCCAAAAATGTACGTAAATGACGTAAAATGGAGATGAGGCAACTCGGCTTCACGATCTCGATCTACAACAAGAGCGGGTCTTCAAACGGGCTCTGATACCATGTTCGACAACACAGGTATTCTAACAGAGGATGAACACCTTCATTAACCACTCACATAAATAGATCAAAGATCAACACACCAATTTTTTGACATGGTAAAACCCCTACGGGGAAACATCCACGGCCCCAGCCAACGCGGCCTCTTGGAGTAGTTTATTAATGCAAAGAAAAAGAATACAGAGAGATTTTACAAGAGAGTTTCTCACAATCGATCAACGACAAATGAACCTCCATTCTATTTAAATAGAGATCATGGACCAATAGGGTGTTAAGCCACGGATCAATGGTCGTTAAGATTGAGGAGAGTATGAAGCGTCAGATCACTCTATGTCAGGAACATATCGTGATCGTCAGATTTCCTAACTACAAATGCATACTAATGCATACTAAAGAAACACACTAAGAAACACATTTTTACCTAACGACACATTAGACCAAGTAGATCTTAACTAACTCCTAAGTGTCTAAATATCCTAACAATTCAACCAATTGATAAATCTCAAGCAAAAGGGTTTAGTTGCGAAGCACATTGAGAACTTCCAAATATTGAATATAAAGGTAATGAATATTCCAAATGAGCACTTAATTGATGTCTTCATAGGAACTTTAAAGGATAACATTCAACATGAGGTTCACCTTTGGGAACCAAAATCATTATGGAATGCATACAGGGTGGCGAAAAATGTTGAAAGTAAAAATGTGGCTATGGCGACTAGAAGGACCACCCCTAACATCTATCGAGAGAATAATGTTCGTTCTTCTAAACCACCTCAACCTACAAGGTTGACATCTCAACAATTGGAGGAAAGAAAAACAAAAGGTTTATGCTTTAATTGTGACAACAAGTACAATGAGGGACATAAGTGTGGTGAGAAGAAATTATTCTACATCAGAAATTCCACCTCTTCCGAAATCAGAAAAAAGAGGTGCGTAGCCTGCTAGGAAAAACCGACTATTATCGCCAATTTATTGAAAATTATTCAAGGATAGAATTTCCCTTATTTGCATTGCTTTCGAAGAATACAAAACTTCTATGGACTGATAAATGTCAAATTGCTCTTACAGATTTGAAAAAATGCTTAGATAAAGCACCTATATTACGAGGCCCTCATTGGAGTTTTCCATTTCACATCTCTTCTGATGCCTTGGATACAACCATTGGTGATGTTCTCGGATAGTGGGAAGAATAAAATCCATACGCCATTTATTATACCAACAAGAACCTGACACCTACAGAGATGAACTAAACGGTCACATAAAAAGAACTCCTTGTTGTTATACATGCTATCAACAAATTCTGGCACTATATCACAGATTATCAGGTATTTTTCCTTACAGATCATTCAACTATTAAATATTTAATGAACAAATCTGTTACAAATGCTTGAGTTACTAGGTGGTTATTGTTATGGCAAGAATTTGACATCACTATTTTGGATCAACCTAGAAAAGATAATGTCATAGGAGACTTCCTCTCTAGGCTTACCAATAGCAGTGATGTTACCCCTATTTACGACTCTTTTCTTGATGAACACCTATTCACAGTATATACTCACTCACTGTGGTATGCAAATATTGTTAATTACCCTCCTACAGGAAAATTTACATGCCACCTTTCTCCCAGAGAGTGGCGGAAAAGTATTCAGCAAAGTGCCTGATTTTCTTGAGTAGACGGATGTCTCTTTTATACTGGTCCTGATCTTGAGATTCAATGATGTATTAGAGAAGACAAGATCCATGACATCTTTAAGGCCTGCCATGATGAGCCTTGTGGCATACACTTTGTTGACAAAAGAACAGGGCATAAAGCACTCTACATGGGTTATTATTGGCCTGCCATGTTCAAGAACGCCAAAAAGTATGTACAAGCATGTGATGCCTTCCAACGAATGGGCCAACCCACTCAATCATACAAAATGCCACTAAAAACCCAATTGGTGATTGAACCCTTTGAGAATCGGGCTCTCGACTTCGTGGGACCTAACTACAGCTCAGAAACATTGTTTAGATCATCTCAATGAATTAGATGAAGTGTGCCTGTTTTCCATACATCATACTGATTTAGTCCAGCAACAATGCGCCAAGTGGAATGATAAAAGTATTAAGAAGGAGATTTGAAAGGCCGATTGGGCACTGTTATATAATTCTGGATTTAAATATTTCAAGGGGAAGTTGTGCACTAGATGATTAGGCCCTTATGAAGTGGATACAATTTTTTATAACGGAACTATCAGACTCATAACCATAGATGGCTCACAAATCTCCTTACTTGCCAATGACCATCGACTTTGATTGTATCATCAACCACTTTCTAAAGAATCATTTGTTTCTCATGTTATCTTAGATCCAGGGTTAAAAATCATTGGAATTGAACCCCATTTTACAACACCATCAAAATAAATAAAAAATAAAAATAAAATGTAAAAAAAATAAAAATAAAAAAATAATATATATATATATATATATATATATAAGAAAAAAAAAGTGTTTTCTCTAATAATGCACCAAGTTTTTTTACAGGATCCTATTGTTGCAACCTGGTGATATCGGTTCAAGGCACTTGAGTGCAGTCAATCCACCTATTTTGCTGCAACTCACTTCATCTGCCTTGTTGCAACTTGTTGCAATTCGCTATAACTCGTTGCAACTCATCGTGCGATAAACATCCACCTTGTTGTGACTCGCTGCAACTTGTTGCAACTCGCTCCAAATCGTCCTGCGATGAACATCCGCTTTGTTGCAACTCATTGCAACTCATCCCGTGACGAACATTTTCTTTGTTGCAACTCACGACCACTCGTCACACCTAGCCGCAACTTGCTGCAACTCATTGCTAATTGCTACAACCCGTCTTGTGACAAAACTTGTCCTGCTGCAACTTGCTGCAAACTCCTGAATTACTTTTCCACACACTAGAATTACCCCCTGTTAACACCCATTCCCTTGCCATGAATCAGCTTCATTACCGCTACTTTGTCATTTCTTTCCACATTAGCTCTATGATGTGAAATTATGTTGCAGCTCTCAGACCTTACACTAGCACTCGTGTACGATGTTGCTATATTTGTACCTCAAAAAAGGCGCTCACAACAAGCAACACGTCATTATCCACGATCAAACACTACTTACACTCAATTTTTGTCATGGAATGTATGGTAAGTTTCCCCACATGTACGTCTTTTTCTTACTTGCTCGCATGATTTTAAAGTTCAACGTGTCATTATTCTTGTACTGCCGAACCATACCACGTCAGTCGAGGACGTCACTATGAGTCACATGATTTCACGTCGACTTGCCATAAACAACATAATGCTCCCATTGTACCCCATCATTACCAAATCCAGTGTAGATCGTTATATCCTTGATTTCCCTAATTTGGAAATCTATTCCCTGTGTTCGACTGGATGTCCAAAAATGTAACTCACCCTATTGAAATCCACTCTACATCACCTGACTATCTACAATAGGGGATCGATTATTTTTCATGAACCCGAATCAGTCATATTTTTGCGTGGATACCTGGAGGCCTACCGGATTTTTGAAAATGCGGGGTGGGTAACTTTCTTTGAGAGACTACAATGATTTGACAATAATGTCTCCCTAGAGTTCGCCGAGAACTAAGATGGAATAAGCTCATCAGTCTACAAATTGCACATTGATGTCACAGAGGAAAGAGTTGCAGAAGAAATAGGGTTACCAAGGACTAAGTAATTTGGTTCAGCAAGAAGGAGTTCATATCAATAGCTAGGATGATTTTTTTGAGAGGGAAAGAATAGGTCAAAAACAACGGTGAGGGCATCTAAAGAACCTCTCCCCCTTTTCCTTGGAAAGATGTAGCATATTTTATCCAATGATACATTATATGTGAAGGTATATTTACAGACGTTTATAACTACCATTTTATGCTACTGTCCCACCTTTGTCATGGCCAGCTTCTCAATATCCCATACTTTCTGTTAGAATATCTGAAATCAATGATGGGCTATGTTCATTATTTCAAACACCCGTAGACATGCATTACAAATCATGGGTTGATTAAACTGTTGGTTACCCATGCACTAAGGAAAATGACTGTTACATGGCGTGAACTTATTGGTCATGTGGAAACATAGGGTTTGGAAGTAGAAAGAAGTGATGATACAAAGAAAGTGGCATAGGAGGAGGACATAGAAACTGAAAAGGCTAATCCTGAGCTTGAATTCGTCGATAGAAACAACAACCTTGAGGATGGAAAGTCCAAGAATCAGGAATAAGTGGATTTAGAATGGATCTATGATGACATGGTCATGCGAGTAGAGGAATTTACAGCAGCAGAAACAAAAAATGAAGATAGAGAAGTCGACACAGAGAATGAAGAGGGTGATACAGAAAAAGAACTAAGTACAAGAGATATAGAAATAAACCAAGAACACCCTGGCGAGGAAGAAGAGGTTGATGGGACTAAAATTCAAGGTAATCTCTCCACTGAGCATGATGTTTCATATGCACTATCTAGTGATGAAGTGGATATCATAGAAGGAAACCCTCCTGCTAAATAATACAAACCATGTCTTCTCATAGAAGAGTACTCTCAGCAGAAGAAAAAAAAAGGAAAATGAGATCACCCCGAGTGACCAATGAAGACACCCCTAGGAGAAGAACTAGGTATTCTTCAACAACAACACCAAACCAATCATTTGAGTCGTTGATTAGTAGTGAGTGCCCACAAGAACCTGTTGAAGAATGAACTACTGTAAAAAAGGGAAAATAAAGGCAAGGAAAATTAGGTCTTCTTCAGCAGTACCACCAACCCAACCATCGACCAACACTTGGTTCCCACAAGCACCTGTGGAAGAACGAACTATTGTAAACAAGGGGTAGACAAAGGCAAGAAGAACTTGGTATTCTTCAACAACAACACCAACCCAACCATGGACTGATACTAAGTGCCCACAAGAACCCGTTGAGAAACAGTATGTTGAGAGGAAAACAAAGATAAGGGAAAGAAGTACCATCTCTAAGTGAGGTAAACATCTATCCCTGCGTAAGAAAGTAAAACATTTAAAGGCAGAGAACTCTAGACTTGAGAAACAACTCGGGGTCTTAAAAGGAAATTTTCAAGAGGGTGAAACTTCTCCAAGATTGGGAACCCTAGTTGAAATTGCTCAACTATTAGAAAAAATAGGCGACCTTGAAGCCATGACATTAGGGATATACAGGTGAAAGGCACAACTATGTCTAGCCTGTGGAGAATTATTTAGTCAAGCAGGGTGCACATCAAGTGATGTGCCACCATCTAAATTTAATTCAGTCGGCACCCAAACAGAATGTATTGAGGAAGACATAGGGGATGTTGAAGCCACCCAAAATGATCAAGAAGAACCTTTCCAAGATGTTATTGCCACATCAGAACTAGCGGCCCTAGATGAAGTAATGGAAGAGCCTTGTCTCGTCACCAATGGGGGTGTTGCAACTCAAGAAGAAAAATAACAACAGAGAATTGGGGAAACAACTGAGCCTTTTCAAGAGAATATGGACAGCCCTGCCATAGAGGTTGTTGTTACACAAGAATTAGCAATGCTTGGAAATGAGGACGCCCAACTTGAGAAGGAAAAGAGTAAAACGATAGCCCCCAATGTTGATATATTGATTGTCGAAATTCACAAGTGGAAGCAATTGGCCACATCACTCTGAGAAGGGGTGATTTCCACCCAGGAACATAGAAAGGTTATTTGGGACTTAAGAGAAATATGAGCGGAAGAGTTAGCATTATAGGGAAAAAAGGGAAAAGATGAGGGGAATGAGGAAGAATTTGAAAGAACTGGAAGAATGAGTCAAAACCCTAGAAGATATAAATATGAAAGTTTGTGACCTGGCACAAGAAATGGTAAATTGCAGAAGCCCATCCCCTGCCTATCCATTGTTTATGCAGGAGCAATTCCTCCTGTTTAAGTTGATAGCCATAAAAGAAGATAGGACTTGCAGTTTTGATACCACCATTGCCTTCTTGAAGATTTTCTTCCAGAGCAGTCTTGTAGACCAACATCTACTATGTGAACTTTACTTGCATGAATATGTTATATTTGGGTAGAGGAAATTTAACTTATCTCATTATGTTGGAGATATTCAGTTGAGGGATTTCACTTCATTTGTTATAAGGGAAACTTTGAGCAACCGAGCAAAATGGAAGGCAACCCATGAGGCCATAAGGGAAACTCCGACCCATAAATTGTTATGGTTTAGGGGGAAACCTACCCCTACCACCAACATAATCAAAGGAAACAATCGGTTCTTGGTTGAAAATGAACGAGTTGTTACTTTGATTGAGCTTCGACAACTTATTTTGGATATCTACTGATCTAAAAATGAAGAAGACTTGTATTCTTGAAATTATTTGCAAGTAAAATTTATGTGTTAAAATGAAAATGGATCAACTTTGCAACATAACTTTAATAGGATTTACTCATTCAAGATGCATATAAACAACAACAATAATAGTGAATAGAAAACACATAACACAACAAATGATAAAGGAGTTCACCCCTCTCTTGGGCTACATCTCCCGGTCCAGCTTCCAATGGATCATTTGTATTATTTGCTCAAAGTGCTCAAAAATGTGCTATACAATGCTCAAAATTCTAAATAGATTGCTCCAATGGCTTCAGAATGTCCAAAAACCCCTAGCTGGTCTTTTTTAGCACCTCGTTTGGCCAAAAATTGAAGAAGATAGGCTTCCTGGAAGTCCCCCTTCAAACTTGTTGTCTCTGCATCTACAAAACGCACCTCTGTTGGCTCAACCTAACCCACACACATATTTAAGCATCAAAACTTAGCACCGGACGCAACCGCATGAACCGTGCAAACTGTAGGACGATTACGGGCGCACCTAGCCCCTAACCGCCAGGGCTATGGTCGTATGACCCATATGACCACACGCAAGTGCAAACATAGGCCCCTTGTTTCCACAATCCAATGGTTAAACAACAAGTGGCGGGTTGTTTGTATAACCGTTGAACCGAATTCAAACCAAATCGCGCGTGCGCATATGGCATAACATGTGGTCATATTACAACAATGTATGCATCCGGGGGCTGGGGCTAAGCCCCAGCCCGGACCCTCATGCCAATACATAAACAATTCAAACTTAAAACTATTTAAAACCATACATATATCAAGGCATATGGTGTGGCGCGTTGGCAATGCAAACTTTGCAAAGGTTGTACTCATGGGTGGAGGTCACGGGTTCGAACCCGGTGGACTCCAATAAAGTTTTATACAACAACCAATAACAAGGTGCCACATGGCAGCCCATGATTGGGCCACATGGCACCGTACGAAGAACCAAATAATACCACATGTCGCAATGTCATTCGTCCACATCTACCAATTGTCTACCACTCAGCCCTGCCACGTGTCATACAGACTGCCACATCAACAGCCGTACGGACTGTACAGTCAGCATCCCCTTTTTTTTTTGCTTGTTTGTCATTTTGAACAGAACGTGATATCTCTCGCTCTTGACATATGTTTGAACCCAAACAAGTTGCATTGGGTTCATAACAACGAGGCCTATGCTCTCGTTCGATTTGAAGTGATTTTGAGCACTTTGAATTTTTGAGCAAAATTTGATCCCCTGGATCACACCTCCCCATTGGAAAGCTTTTGGACCTCCAAAAGACTATTTTCAGTATATTTGAAGATGAGGGTATAGTTCCCTCACCTTTCCAAACTCAATCCACTTGGCTTTGCTTGGATTTGTACCTTTAAGACCAACTCGGAGATACTCCACATTTCCTCATTTTGAAGTTCGCATTCCCCTGTCAAGGATTGTGTCTTCATGCAGTTCTGTAAGATATTCTGGGGAAAAATCATCTATAGAAGGAATCTGAACATGCTCTCCTTGATCATCAATCAAAGGAGGCTCATACAATTTCAAATTATCAACATTAACAATTGCATACATTTGCATATAAGGAGGCAAATCTAAACGAAAGGTATTGTTACCAATCTTGTCAATAATCTTGAAAGGACCATATCGAATTGGTTTCAATTTTTTACCTTCTCCTTTAAGCCTCTCCTTACTGATGTAAAGCCAAACCTCATATCCAACTTGGAAACTGTGATCAACACGATGCTTGTCATGTCTCATCTTGTACTTGGCTTGACTCCTTTCCAACTGCTCTTGCACCATTTGATGTATCGACTGAATTTGTTCAATGAACTTTTCTGCCCTATCAATGTCATATTGACCTTCAATAGAAATATCCTTCCCAAAGATAAAATCTAAAGGAGATTTGGGAAAATAGCCAAAACATGCTTCAAATGGCGACGTTTGAGTTGAAGAGTGCTTAGCTCGATTGTAAGCATGTTGAATGTAGTGTAAATGCTCATCCCAAATTTTAGGATGCTTGTTGTAATATGCACGAAGAAGATGCACTGTTACACATCAAAATCGCTCAACTGGATAAGTGTCGCATATTGCCTCTCACTTGTCGCAAGTGTCGCAACTCCCTTACAACTTGTCGCAAGTGTCGCAAGTTGGATATAGAGTGTTGTGAATGTTGTTGGATCATGTTATC
>ML783759.1:552208-563698 GCA_009831015.1 Picea engelmannii
AACCATTTATCTAGGGCATCTGCATCTATTTGACCTTCAAATACGGGAATATCAAAATTAACCTGTACCTTGAAAGGCGAGGTGCCTCCAAAGTGGTCGCTTGATGAAGATGCGCCTGATGCTATTGGCAGGCATTGAAGGATTTGAGAAAAATTCTCCATCATTTCATCCCTCTGTCACGTGAGAGCTTGCTCAAGCAACAGACTGATAGGATCGTCTGCTCCATCATTTTTCTTTTCTTCCACCATTGAGGGTTTCTTGGGTGTGTGAGATCGATTGTCCTCGAGAGAGACAAGATCGAGACCCAACTTTCTATACTCGGACCTTGTCGAGGACATGCACTAAAAAATGATCAAGAGCAGCCTGCTCTGATACCACTGATCCGGATTATTTTCGGCACGAAATGAGAGCGGAGATATAATAAAGAAATGCACAGAGATATTGCAGATATCCAATAATATAACAGGAATGTATTAGAGATGCAACCATAAATACAAATATATAGTAATACACGATTTCTACTAATCAGAGAAATGTACAGAGACTGTAAAAATACAGAGTGAAAGACTCGCTAGAATGGTGGCAGCTTATCTCTGAGAAGAGATGTGACGGCTACTCGCATTCACAAGAAGATGATTACAATGAGGCTATGAAGGCCCTTTTACAATAAATGAGAATGAAAAAAGTCCTATACATCCAAAAACCTAACCCTAGGAGATGAAGCGTCAAAAGTCATGTGGGCCCCGTTTGGGTAAGTGAGTATATCAACTTCCCGGGGTCGTAACTTTTGCATACGATCTCCGTTTTAGGCGTGTGAT
The DNA here is from genome assembly GCA_009831015.1 of Picea engelmannii. Taxonomy (NCBI): domain Eukaryota; kingdom Viridiplantae; phylum Streptophyta; class Pinopsida; order Pinales; family Pinaceae; genus Picea; species Picea engelmannii. The sequence goes on from ML783759.1 coordinate 553,027, forward strand.
AGCTCGTTGGAAAGGTATTGTCGAGGAGATTCATTTTTGGGGATAAATATGCCTTCGGCTATCATTGAGAACCTCGATCTCAAAAAACCTTCATTTGGACCCTCAAAATGGCCCTGGTAGTTAAAACCTGCTAAAAATAGTAAATTGTCAAAATGGCCAGAAAATTGTTTTGAGCCATTTGGAAAAGATGGGTGGCCACCGATATCCACCTGGATCATGATTTCCCTGAGAAGATGAAATGAGGTAAGGGAGAGGCTTAGGTCTAGGAAGAGATAAGCACAGCCTCTTTATCTTTGAATCCCTATAGAAATCATCAATATGAAAGTACTTCCTATTTATAGAGTGAGCCTCTGATTGCTCTGAGGTTGCCACGTCCGGGTATTCATCCAAAATTGAGGATGAAGGTGGTTGAGAGTCTTCGAACAAATATGTAATCATGTCATCGTCAGGCTCCCAAACATATGAAAAGTAGTCCTCTAAAGATGAAAACTCAAACCCATTTTCTTGACGGCTACCCTCAATGTCGTAAATGGGGTCTCTATCGAAAATGAGACGACCAAAATCCCACTTGCGTCTACCACTCTGTATGAAAATGTTTATACACTCATCAACCATATCGAAGGGTACTTTCATAAGACCATCAGTATGGCTGAAAATGACCATATTTTCGTCTTCGTGTGCAAGAGGAGTAGAGGCATGGATGTCTTCAACTAGATCTTCAAATTATTCATCATAGAGATTGATCACTTCTTCAACATTATGTGTGGAAGGAGAGCAAGGTTGGATAACCTCACCTTCATCAAGTGGGAGCAAAGATAGTGGTGCCTCAATATGTTGCACTTTATCATAATTCTTTTTTATTCTCATGGACATGTCCATCCATCGCCTCTTCATCATAATAGGATTGATCCTTAGTGCATAGTTCTTTTCTCTCTTTTCTTCAAGAGGATCTATCATATCCAAGGTTTCCTCCAATACTTCTTCACTTCCGAGTTCATGGAATAAAGTATCAACAAGATCTTCGAAAGGAGCACAACTCATTGTGTTCTCTTCTTGATAACTTTATTCGTATGTTTGTTCTTCGAGCACTTATTCATCGTTAAGGGCAGGAAATAACTCTCTTATGTGATTCATCATTTCATTAGCAACCTTTTCCTTTTCCATCTATAAAAATTCCATAGTCAAGTCACAACAAGTTTTGGATAAGGGTTCATCCCATGGTGCCATAATTCCATTGACTAAAAAGACACCTCAATGGAGTCGTCAAGTGAGATCAATTCTCACCAAAGGAGGCAGAGAGAGGGAAAGGTGGGTACGTGGAAGATGGAGTCTCCAGACAAGCTTCAAGGGAAACTTATCAAGGGTGGAAAAGGGAACATTCTTCAATGGTGTCGCCAGACAAGCTAAGGGATAGAGGATTTGGGAGGGAATCTTGCCAAAGTGTCATTAGGGCATGAAGAGGATTCAAAATCCTCCCCGGTAACGACACCAATTTTTTATCGCACAAGTTGTAGGTTGGGAAAAGCCCGACCCAAACACCAAAATGGCAACAACTAAGGGACATTATACCCAATGCCACCTCGATATAGTTCTCGTATTTCGAGTGTGACTAGTTCACTCTAGGGAGTCAATCTCGGTGACCCTGGGGAGATTGAGATGGATGCAAGGGAAAGAAGATAATTATCCCCCTAAATTTCAGTGATGGAGAGGAAATATGGCATTGATAATGCATCTCCGAGTGGTTTAAGGTTGCCAATTCTTCGGATGCCTGTAAAGGGTGTTTGTACCTACTTGAGACACAAGAAAATCCACACTTGCATATAGTAATATTAGGTGGACAAGCAAGTTAATCTTGTTTTCCCTAATTTTAGCAAAAATCAATGATATATATCAGCACATAAAAGATAATAAGGGTTGCAATATAAGTGCTAAAAGTCCATTTGAATAAGCACGAGACAAGCTAGTAAAAACTAGTTTAGCTCAACAATGATAGAGCAAGACTTTAGCACAAAAGGAAAGGCTCTCATAAAAAACTAACTGCAGTGATATTTATCAGCCTTATGGATGTAACAAACTTGTTATTACATCAAGAGATTTAACCACTAAAACTTGTTCAAAACTTGCCAAAAGGTGTGTTGTACTTAGTAGATTATGTGGGCAGATTTTAGGCAATTTTCAATGGTTAAATTAGGAGTTATTGAAGAGTTTGGTTAGGGTTTTTTGCAGACCTAATGGATGTAGGTTAAATTTGTAACATCAGAAACAAATACTTGGAGAAATAAAACACCCTAGTGGGTCAAGCAAGCATTTATAGCATATATTTGATTCCACTAGGAACAACTTCAAAATCACGAAATTTCATGTTTTCAAGAGCAACAATTTTATATCTCCAATGCAATAAGTGACGACTAGTTCCTTTAATGGTTGGGTTAATAGAGTCCAGAAAAGAAAGATCCAAATATACTACCTCCTTGGGGGTGTAAATCCTCTTACTCCCCAAAGCAAGTATCCCTAGCTAGGGTTTAGGCTAACAGAGTGTATGCACTTATACTTCTCTTAGCAAACCCTTGTTAAACCGATAAAATTTAAGCATAAAGTGATGGAGGCTAAGGTGGGGATGTATGCCCTTATACGTCCCACCTAGCTCTATCAAAATAACCTTGTCTTGAAACAAAATGATAATACAATGCACAAAAGCCTTACCAATTCAAGGAAAATTCTAAGATAAACCACAACAATAGCAAAGAAGAGCCTTCCAAGGCTAGTGCATCAATTCCATAAACCAAATAACCAAAAAAGTAGCCATACACAAGAGAAAAAGAGAGAAATAGATAAATATAGAAAAAATTTAGTCCAAGTACCTCTCCAAGTGATCTGTGAAAATGAAAAGGCTTGTATCTTTGAAATATTTGCAAGTTTTTAATTAAGTATGCTTAGGCAAAAGGATCAATTTTCAAACACGTAAGTTAGAGAAACTTTCACATTCAAGATGCAGACAATAACCAACAAAATACAGTGAACAGTAAACACATAACACAACAAATGATAAAGGAGTTCACCCCTCTCTTGGGCTACATCTCCTAGTCCAGCTTCAATGGCTCTTTTATATTAATTGCTCAAAGTGATAAAATCAGTACTTTACAATGCTCAAAATGCCAAATAGATGGCTCCAATGGCTCCAAAACGTCCAAAAACCCTTAGCTGGGCTTTTTCAGCACCTGATTTGGCCAAAAAATGAAGAAGATATGCTTCCTGGAAGTTTCCTCCTTCAAGTTTGTTGTATTTGGTTCGCCATATCGCACCTCTGTGTGTCTAACATGGCTTCTGGGCGTTTCCCAAGCCTAAACCCAGCACATGCACGCATTCCCGTGATTGGTGCCAAAATGTCGCACCGTTAGTGGATTTTGAGCCCCTAAAGATGGAGGTGTTGGGTGCATGGGGCCATGTGGTCAAGTCTTTAGCGTGAAAAAAGGCTCCAATGCCAAATGACATGAGCACTTGACAAGTGGTGGCGGATGTATAACCATTGGGCACACGCACCTTGTTTGTAAAGGTGTGGTCATATGGGAGAACAATCGCGGCCGGGGGCTGGGGCTTAGCCCCAGCCCGGACGCGCCCCAACATAAAACATATGTCAACTTAAATGCAATTTTTGCCATAGTATTGTTAAGAACCACCGTTAGGCGCGTTGGTTGGGCGGCCTTTTCCAAGACTTAGACATATTCTAGGAGGTTCAGGGTTCAACCTCCGTGGAAAACACAAAAATTTTAACCAATCAACCTTTAACATGGTGCCATGTGGCAGCCCATGTTTGGGCCACGTGGCACCATACCATTTGCCAAAATGATGCCACGTGTTGCAATCTCATTCACCCCCGTGTCTACCAACTAAACTGCCAATTCAACACTTGCCACATCACCATCATACCACAACAACATCATGCCACATCAGCAACTATACGAACTGTACAGTCAGCAAATTTTTGCTTGTTTGGCAAATCGAACAGAACGTGTTATCTCCCTCATACAGTGTCTATTTGAACCCGTTCGAAGTGCGTTGGGTTCATGATGATGAGGCCTACTTCCTTATCTATTTTGAAGTGATTCTGAGCACTTTGAATTTTGAGTAAAATTTGATTCTTTGGATCACCAAGATGGGAGAGTTATGTTATGAAATGAGATCTTATGATCTCTATTTATACAAAATGTATCCAAAATAGATTGTCCACATAATTTTAGGGTAAACCACAAGACTAGGGGTCAACAACCCTAATCTTACCCCTTTACACAAGTAATATTAAACAATTCACTTAAAGTTTACTTTTACACAAAAAAAACCTAACTCAAGGTGATGTCACCCCTTTAGGGGACGTTTTGACACAAGGAGCAAGTCGTTGGTGTTGGAGGAGTGTGGTTAGGATTCCCAAAGTCACATGTCAATCATCCAAGTCATTTCTTCATGTTCAAAGCCTCATTCTCCTCAAATTTTCCTTGTGTTAATGAATGATAACCTCGCCACCAAACCCTAGCCCTCCTAGATGATGTCATGCCTCCAAAGGTGACGTTTTACCTCTCCTAGGCAAAAAGTTTGGCATATGAGGGCTAGGTTATGTCATCCAAAATGTCTTCTAGGCCTCTAAATATATGTCTCTCTCATCTGGCATGCGGGCCCTTGACATCCACCTGTGGGATTCAAGCCCCATGGAAGCCCAAGCTAGGCTTGTTCCTCCAAAATTGTCCACCAACTAGGTCTTGCAAAGACAAATAAGCATACCCTCCAAGGATCTCAAGTCAAAATATCAAGATAATTAAATCAATTCAATAAATGAGCCACCTAATCATGTGCATCAAAGATTACCTTGTCAAATAATTAAGTGCTCAAATACATTATGTGACTTGCCAAGCTTAGATATGGAAGCGTTGATGAGGTGTCCTATTGGGTAGACCTTGCCCTAGGTCAAGGAGTGTTTCCAAGAGATCCCTCTCTAAGGCATGTGAAGTGGATGAAGTGGTTAAGGATCAAGACTCAATGGTCATAAGGTTCATGACATACAATGGGTTGTAGTGTCGCATTCATGGGTGCCTTTGTAGAGGGTGTGTGGCATCTTCGTTTGCAATGCAATTTTTTCCAAGACCATCATTTTTCCATTATTTGTTTATGTCATGTTTTAAGGATGAGTTGAAGGCTAGTGTCCTAGCGTGGTATCCATATAATGACAATGACACTCATGAATACTTTGCGGAAATGAGAAGGTTGGCTTGTGATGAGACCCCCTTTCTCTCAGTTGTGCAATTCAAAGCCACTACCCTAGCTTGGTGTCCAGATGATGGTATTCTCATACCGCTAGATACCCATGATCATGATAGGTCGTCTTGTGATGAGACCTCCTATCCTTCAACTAACCCCCTAAGAATTTTATCTTTTACTCTTGTGGGTCCCCCTTTTCTTACATATAATTGTTTCATTTCTTTTTTGGGGGATCCCTGGGAGAGGCATATGGAAGATTTATACATAGGCTTTTATCTTTTACCCAACAAAAATCCCTCTGTCCCTTCAGCCCCTTCTTCCCATAGAATGAGGGACAACCCCTTCTTGGGCCAATACAACCTAAAATCCCAAGAGATAAGGAAATGGGGGGTTTGAGTGATGAAATGTGGTAAGTATGGTCGGGAACGGTACGATGTCTCTTCAAGGGAGTTCCTAGTAGAAAACCCATTCTCGAGGAATACCACTTACTATGGTATAATGTCAACCACCAAGTTGAAACATGGAAAAAGGCATAATGTTCAAGCACATGTCATGAAATCTAAAGCAGTCTAAGATACAACATACTCAAATGACTCAAATATTGAAATGACACTCACCACAATAACTGCCTTGTACCCCATGGAGGAAGGCCCAGTGCCTCTTGGAAGCTAGTTGGTGTGGTGGATGCCATTTGAAAATCTATGACCTTTGTGGTGGTGAGAAGGGTCTCCATCTGTGCAAGTGGATATTGCTGGTAATGTAGTCTCTTGGCACTCCATATCTGCAACCTAACGGCCTCGAGACATAATCTCCTTAGTTATCCCACAAAATGGGGATACCACTTTGTGTGTTCTGATTAATTGCAGCAAGGTTTGATCCCATCAAAACGACTGTGTTCTTCCTTTGTTAGTTATAGAAGAAGATTGTTTGATCCCATCAAGAATGTGTCTCTAGTTAATTGCAAAAGGATTGTTCAGTTACAAGAAAGGATGGATTTATTGACAGATGTGTTCCTTGCTTCCCCACAACTTTCTTTGTGATTTTTATTAAGATTCTATTTGGTTTTAGCAGTAAGGATTGGATAATTAGCAAGTACAAAATCTCTTAATCATTGGTTCAGTTTTAGTAGAAGGTGGATTGATTCTTATGGATTATTTTTAAGCATTTTCTTGATTGAAGTTTTAGTTGATATAAGGATCTAATTTATTCACAGTGATTGTGTTGTAAGTGTGTGAGTTAGGATTAGTGAAATTTCATTCATCAGGTAGTGTTAGGAGAAATCTTTGTCCGCATATACGTTGCACAATGATCTTGTAATAAAATACTTACCCTAGGTTGACAATTGAATGCATTGGATGGTTTAATTAGAAAATTAAACACACCAACAAGTATTCTTTCTTATTTTTGGATTTATACTGACCTTGGTTCCTCATTGTCTTGTTGCATTGTTAATTATTTTTATATGGTTAAGTTAGATGGGCCTTCATGTTTCACTTGCTTGATTTTGACATAGTTTCTTTCCTTCCTTGAAATTTATCCCTCAATTGAGTTTTTGGTTTCTCCCCTTTCTCATGCTTTTCTTCCTAATTTTATTTTTTCAAAATATTTTGGCCTCCAATCTGAAAAATCAAGGTCGATTTATAGATCCACCCCAATCCTCAAATTGGGCCTCTTCTTATCCTTGTTTTTTAAGTTCTTCCTTGATCCCAAAATCGATCTGATTGCCAAATCAAGACCCTATTTATTTGTTTTTGAATGTGAGTTTTATTTGAGTTTGGGTTTGAGCCTTTTCCCTTGAGTTTTCTTTCGAGTCTTGAGTTCTTCTTTTAAACTCAAGTTTGAACTTCTTCCCTTTCTTTTCACCTTTTGAGCTTTTCTCCCAATTTTTAGATTGGGCCTAATCCTCAAATCGGGCCCCTTCTTTTCTTTTCCTTTTGAACTCCAACCTCCAATCTCCAAACTGAACCTCCCTATTACCTCTCTAATTCCATTGAACCTTCCCTTTGTTCAAACTTTTGAGCACTTGAAACCCCTTTTCTAACTCTTTGAACGAGTGAAATATTCTCTTCGACAACCTTTTGAACCCAATTTGGTGAGTGACCACAATTGCCATAATTCAGACTTCTCTTCACCTAGCTCACTTCCTCTATGCCCCAATTTCACAATCATCCCTAATAACCAAATTAGGTTCCCTTCACCATCAACCTAATTTTTCAATATGTTGTCCAAACACTTGTGAACTTTAGCTCGAATTCTTGGAATTCTCCCAAAAATTAGAACCTTTTCTTTCAAACTTTGAGCTTTTCTCAAAGCTTACGAGTCAATTTGGCGATCAACCATAGTTGCAAAATCATCACCTATACTCACCTATTCTCATGGCCCTTGCCTTGATTTTTGCAATAGGATTGATTCCTCAAATTAAGGCTTCCTTCCAAACACTTGTTTGAACTTTTCTCATTTTTCTCTAAATATTTGGTCAATCCAATTTAGAAATCAACCTAATTTATCAAATCAAGGCCTCCATGTTTGAACTTGTGTGTGATCGGGTCTTGATTTTGAGATTGGTCTCAATCCTAAAATTAGGACTCTTAACACCTAGATAATATGCATTTTTAATCCTTGCTCTCGAACATAGAAAAATGGTCAAAAATCTCATTATAGCCTAGTTTAATTTGAAATACCAAAAAGGATTTGTTCAGTGATATTATTGACTTGGTGTTAAAAGTTAACCTATGCATTCCATGTTTTATACACTAACATGTGGGAAAATTACAATGAATTACAAAGGAAATTGAATGACCAAGAAAGAGACTAGAATAGTCAAAGAAAAGTAAGCTCAAAATGACAAAAGAAATCAAAACTTCCAAGTGGCACAAGAGTACAAGAATTTTGGATGGTCAAGAAAGGAGACAAACCCCAAGTGGCACAAAGTGATAGTTGAATAGAGAAATTGAATATCCAAGAAAGGAAATCAAAATTGTCAAGAAGGAGTGAGGACTGACAAAGGAATCGAAGCCCTAAGTGGTGGAAAAGATAGTTGAACAAAGAAACCAAAAAGCTAAGAAGGGAACCAGATAGCCAAGTGGAGGGATCAAAACGATTAACCTCTCTCTCCCTCTTGGGTATAAATAAGATAAAACTGATAGAAAATAGTCTCTTGCTTGTGCATCTTTATAGACTATTCTATGAAATGTTAATGAGGAGAAGTCATTACTGGCCACTTTTTTAGACACTCATTCTAGTGTATGTGTGGTGTGGGACTACTCCCTTGCTTTTTTATACTAGAATGACTATAAGATTTTTACTTTTGCTAGAGACTATTCTAACACAAATGGTGATTTCTTCTTACTTTTGTGATTCAATCAATTGCTAGCGGTGGCTATGAAATGGTTATTGGTTAGTAATGTGAGGCTGGTTTGATTTGATGAATGGTGATTTCACTTTTTTGACCAGTATTCCATAGAAACAATTTTATGTTCTAATGGCTAGAATGGTTGTTTATTTCATGTTCATTTCTTGTTCTCAAATCCTTGTTGGGTGTTATATTATGACAACATTTCATTTTTAGTTCTAGGACTATGTTTAGGAATTAAAATTTGTTCCTTAAAATCATAAATTCAGTAATGGTTGCCAAGCTAGAATATGAATGGGTTCCCTATTCCAAAGAGGTATAATTGGGACCTTTCATTGCGGTGAACCCCTAATTTTCAAGACAGGACATTTCCCCCTATCAACATTTCTAGTAGAGGAGGGTTGGATGACAAGCCAACCCGTGTGGGGCCAGTATTAGAAATGCAGTAATAACCCATGGCTCCTCTCCATACCCATGTATGGGATCATGTTTTTAGTTTTCCAATGCCATTACATTCTATCTCAAAGAATATAGTAGATCTCTTGTCCGAAGTTAAGTTTGATGGTGAAGGGAAAACCTTTGCATTTAAGCATCTTAGCCATTGTGATCTTACAGATTGATGTCTCAAAAATATTCTATTTGATTTAGATACTATCTTTTCTAGAGTATTCTAATATTTATTTGTTGAATCAAATCTTGAACCTTTTTTAAAAGAAACATGAGCCTGACAATAAACTAATTGATGAATTTTTCCATGATCCTTCACTATTAGCCATGTTCATGTATTATGGATGTTTCATATTAACCTTGTTCTTCAATCTATTTTTGTTGTGTTCAAAAGAAAGTTAGTCCAAGTCTATGATGTGTATATAATATGAAAGATAAACTAAGTTTTTGTTGATGAATTAGTCGAAAATAATAATATGGTCAACTATTGGTTCGTCATTTTTTGTTATCGTGCCATTTTTTCTTATCGTGTTCTTATCCTATGGATGTCTTATTTGTAGGCCTCTAATGTAGAATATTTTTCATACCTAACAAAAGGAAGGACATAGAATTTTGAACACAATGTTGAATGAAGAAATGTTCCCTATAGACTTGAATGATCTTCCCTTTGGAAAATATGAAACATGATCAAATCATAGCACTCAAATGATTTTTTTTGAAAATTTTGTTTCATAAATCAGATCCTAAAGTTTGCTAAAGATATGTGTTAAGTTTTGTTTTTTCTATTTTATTCGGTTAATCAAAACCTCCCTCACACTTAATGTTGTGTTTATGCAGGGATGGAATGTACCACTGGCTAATCAGTTGCAAAAGAAGACATGGATCAAAATCTAAGAAGTGGTTTTGGGGACATTGCATGGCATGCAAACAGAGAGAACTTGTCCAATAGAAGATTCAAATGGTATCTTATGATATGCACATTATAAGAAAGAAGTTGTTGGAGCAAACATTCACCCCCTCAAACCGAAGTATTCTTGTAGGTCCAAGAATAAAATGTATTATACTTGGTATGTGCATCCAATAGAAAACCTTGGTTCATGATAATTGGAAGCACCATTGGGTAAGCAATAAATAATCAAGATATTAAGACTTAACCAATATAAATGAGCTACTTATTTGCCTAGTTTCCCACATAAATTGTTTTTCTTCTAGATACTTTTTTAGCATCGATTTTATGATGATTCATGTTTGATTCTAAATTGAATATGACATATAGCAACTTTATCATCATTCATTCTGAGTAATTCATTTTCTTATAGTTCATTTTTCGCTTATTAAAGGTTGATGGTTTGCATCCCAAGACTCTATTGCCTACTCAAACTTGATTGTATTATTTTATATTTTCTTTCTTCTGCTATATTCCTTATAAATTTGATGTAGGTATGAGCTTACTTTTGGTTAGTTCCCCTTGAATTTTAAGTTTCCTAGGTGGCCATACACTTTTAATTTTTTAAGAAGATTCCAAACCTAGTTTGAGCACTACTTTTCTTTAGATTTGTATAATTTTCACTTTCATATCTCCTTGTTTTCAATCTTGATGATCTCTTTGGCACAAATGAGTGGAGC
>ML783759.1:563798-581279 GCA_009831015.1 Picea engelmannii
AAAATGCTTGGGAAAGGAAATTCAATGGTATGTGGGGGAATGCAAATATATTTATCGAGGCTATGAACACTCGCTAGCAGTGGAACAAGGCCTATGATCTTGGGGTGACTCCATTGGGGCTATGGACACTCGTGAGTAGTGGAGCAACACCGTAGGAAAGTGAAACAACATGTTTTCTCAAAATCTTCAACCCAATTTAAAGAAATACCTTGTGATTATGACTATTACATGAAACATTAGGTGAAGTTTTAAAGGAAATCAACTCCATACTTTTTATCTTAAGGAAAAGTTTCTAATCCATTCAAGTTGCATGATTGAGATACTATGGGTTCATGTTACAAGGAAAAAACCTAAAGAGCATTTTTTTAAATTATAAGGCCTGATTATTTTGAAATTTATGGATTCCCATTAAAAAATATGATTGAATAAGTAATGATTCAAATATTCATGGATTCACCCAGTATGTCACTATTTGTTGAGCCCTTGACAACCCCCAAGTTTTGGGAAAAACTTGGATCCCCTCCTTAACTTCACTAGTCAGAGTATGCTTTCTTATTTTTGAATTTACATTGATCTTGGTTCCCCATTGCCTATATTGTTCATTCTTTTTAGATGGTTAATTTTGATGGGCCTTCATGTTTCACTTGCCTTGATTTTGGCTTTGTTCTTCTCTTCTTTGAAATCTATTCCTCAATTAAGTTTTTGGTTTATGCGTTTTTTCCTAATTTTATTTGTTTTAGCTCTTTTGGTCTCCAATTTGAAAAATCAAGGCCAATTTCTAGATTAGGCTCTATCCTCAAATTGATCCTCTTCTTATCCTTATTTTTGAATTTCTTCCCCAATTCCAAAATCGACCAAATTGCCTAAGCGAGACCCTTAGTTATTCATTTTTGAATGTGAGTTTTATTTAAGTTCAGGTTTCAGACTTTTCTCTTGAGTTTTGTTTCAAGTCTTGAGTTCTTATTTTAAACTCAAGTTTGAACTCCTTCCCTTTATTTTCACCTTTTGAATTATCTACCAGTTTTTAGATCAAGCCTAATCCTCAAATTAGACCCCTTATTTTCTTCCCCTTTCAAACTCCAACCCCCATTTCCAAACCATACCTTCCTATTGCCTCTTTACTTCCATTGAGCCTTCACTCTATTCAATTTTTTGAGCATTCCAAGCCCTTGTTATAACTCGTTGAACTAGTGAAAGGTTCTCGTTGACATCCTTTTGAACCCGATTTAGCAATCGTCCATGATTGTCAAAGTTGAGACTTTTCTTCACCAAGTTCACTTCCTCTATGACCTGATTTCATGACCGTCCCCAATAGCCAAATTGGGGTCCCCTTACCATCAACCTAATTGTTTCATAGATTGTCTAAACTCTTGTGAATTCTTGATTGAACCCTTGGAACGGTCCCTTGAACTTAGATCCTTTTCTTTCAAACTTTAAGCTTTCTTCAAAGCCTTTGGCCTAATTTGGAAATTGGCCACAATTACCAAATTGGGACTTATAATTAACTCTTCTCATGGCCCTTTCCCTGATTTGTGTAATAGGATTGATTACTCAAATCAAGTCCTCCTTCCAAACACTTTTTCAAATATTTCTTCTTTTAACCTAAATCTCTACTCAACCTAATTTAATAATTATCCCTATTTCTCAATTCAAGGCCTCCTTGTTAGAAATTGTGTGTGATTGGGTTTTGATTTCGAGATTGGTCTCAATCCTCAAATCGGGACTTCTAAAACCTAGCTAATGTGAGATTTTCAGCCTTTCTCTCAAACTTAACAAAATGGACAAAAAACTTGTTATAGCCCAGTTTAATTTGAAATACCAAAATGGATTTGTTCAATGAGATTATTGATTTAATGTTAAAAGTCAACCCATGTGTTCTATGTTTTGTACACTAACATGCAAACAACTTACAACGACTACAAAAGGAATCAAATAGGAAAGAAAGAGACTTGAATAGTTAAAGAAAAGGAAGTACTAACAAAAGAAATTGAAACTACTAGGTGGTGCAATAGTACAATAAGTTTAGATGGTCAAGAAAGGAGATGAACCCCAGATGGCACAAAAGGATAGTTGGACAGAGAAATTGAAAATCCAAGAAGGGAGGTCAAAATTTAAATAAGGAGTGAGGACTAGTAAAGGAGTCAAACCCCCAAGTGACATAAAAGACAGTTGAATAAAGAAACAAAAAATCTAAGAAGGGAACCAAATATCCAAGTGGAGGAATCAAAATGATTAACCTCCCTCTCCCTCTTGGGTGTAAATAAGATAAAAGTAATAGAAAAAAAACTTTTGCTTGTGCACATTTGTAGACTATTCTATGAAATGTTAATGAAGAGAAGCCATTACTTGCCACTTTTTGGAGACTCATTCTAGTGTATGTGTGGTGTGAAACTACTCCCTTGCTTGTTTATACTAGAATTATGGTAAGAATTTTACTTTTGTTGTAGAATACTCTATTACAAATGGTAATGTCTTCTTATTGTTTTGATTTAATTAGTTGCCAATGGTGAATATGAATATGTTGCTAGTTATTAATATGAGGCGAACTTGATTTGATGATTGGTGATTTCATTGTTTTAACCATTATTCCACAACAACAAAAAAATGTTCTAATGGTTGGAATGGTTGTTTATTTAATTTTCATTTCTTGCTCTCAAATACTAACTAGGATTTAGATTAGGACAACATGGATTCTGTTAGCACTAGAAGTCACACCTAGACCGTTATAGGTGTAATCCTAATACCCATCATAATTTGAATAATTAAATCAATTTTATGGTTGGTGGATTAGCAAGAAAGACCAAGAAATAGAGCAACAGACTATCTGCAGAGACATTCCATTGGGCATGGAGTCACAACATGTTGCAGATCAAAGGCAATCAAGTTGCCTACTAGAAAAAAGGGCTATATAATGATGAACAGAAGAATGAAGTAGATAACACTAAGAAGAAATATTCATCAAACAATTATCCTCTTTGCAAAATGAATAAAAAGAATACTTGAACATAAATCATGAAAGAAGGCAATCATTGCAAATCCTTTGCAGCTGATGAATATCCTACCCATGAACAACCATTGTTTCTCAATGTCTTAAATTCATTCAAGCAAGATGAAAATGTAAAATGGAAAACTGAGAAAACACAATCTGATAGTAACAACTCTCATGAATCTCTAATGGCAGAAATGTTACATTTTGATATGCCTAGTAGGCTTACAAATCAACATACACAACTAAACTACCCCTCCAACTCTCTCAAATTCAAGCCTCTATTTTTGAAGTCCTCTCACTCATTAAATAGAAAATTACATCAATAATATCTCTAGGAGGTCATGGCCTACTCCATGCATTGGATTCTATGCCTTAGAGATATGTGGCAAACAGAAAATCCAACTAATTCCTTGATTCCTGGAACCTGTCTTTTAGAATAAATGCAACTGCAGCTAGCTCATTGCATGGATATTTAGTGGAGTTGAATCTTAGGTACATCCTTTGGTGTCTAACTGATATTTGAGAACCCATTAAAACCTCCTAAGACAGGTGACGGACCTCCTACATCTCGGATTTATCATACTGTTAGAGTTTGCAGCGCAATTTTAGGATTCGCTGCAAACTTTCTTGTAGGTGACGATTTCAACTTTTATCCAAAACAACGAACTGGGTCAGGATGATTTTTGGTCATCAATTCAGTGATATTATGATGCATCTCCAAAACAATTTTTAGAAGAACCCAGATCTACATTTAAAAGTTCTGATGAAAATACGATTCTACTGTGTACTAATTTGTTGTAAATTGTTTCAGTTAAGTTTGCAACGCACAATCAAGTTTGTAGCGCACAGTTAATTTTGCAGTGCACAGTTGAGTTTGTAGCGCACATTTGAGTTTGTAGTGCATAGTCGAGTTTGCAACACACAATTGGGTTTGCAGCGAACAGTTGAGTTTGCAAGGCAAATTTAAGTTTGCAGCGCACAGTTGAGTTTGCAATGCACATTTGCAAATGGAAATGAAGATAAGAAATGATAAAGCTTCCTTTTGAAACTGACCCTTGGAGATGTTGGATGACGACCACGTGCTAAAAAATATATTGGTGCTAATATTGGCTCCTACTGGGGAATGGCATGCTCCATATGCGCTGCCAAGAACTTGTAGTTCTAGTGCCTTATCCATTTTGAAAATATGAAACGTGTAGTTGTCCATCATGCACTATAGTCGACCTGAGCTGCAAAATGTGAATTGTTCCTGCCTGAAGTATACTTTTTCTCTTTATTGGAAATTAAAACATTCACACACTGAAAACAAACCTCAAACTATAATCTGACCACACTGTGTAAATTGAAGGAAATGCTTGAAACATCGAGCTTATTTATTTACAATTCCTATACTAACCAACTGAAGAACCACTTTGCTCATGTATATACAAATTTTCAAAATATCCAATCAAGCAACAGATTTCATGGCATGGCTTTGTGTTTGCAGGTGTCTGAAAAAACATAAAAATAATTTAATGTACGCAACAAAAAATTCTTAGACGGTTCATACTCACAACAACAAATAAACACCATGCCTAAACTATCAATGTGTGAAGCTTTTGAAAACAGAGACTCCATCCAATTGGCTATTGGATCATGAAACTCATGCCAAAAAAATTTGGGCTGATCAAAAGGACAAGGTTGCCACTGTACTGAATTTTCTATGTGAATAACATTATGATCTCTCATATTCTGAAAAACAAAAGACTGTTGCAATATATTTCCACCATTGTCAAATATTTCAAAGAAGGCTAAAAATGAAGCTTTTCTTCATGATCTTTTACAGGAGTAAGTATATTTTCAAATTTCTCATAAACATGTAAACTTTGAACACACACAAGCTCAGGGACATGTTTATCATCCTTCTCTTCAATCACAGGTGAAAACACATCGTAGGAAACCTCTTGAAAGACCCGAGGAGAATCTTATTATGCAGTTATTTCTTCATGACAAGCATAATTTTCATAGTTATCATATGTTGATGTGTACATTAGTTCTTTGGCATCTAAATACTTAAAAGAAATAACTTGATCTTCATGAAAATTTGGAGCAGCCTCAAAACTGCTAGAGACATTCGAGTCAAGGACAAATGTGTCTGCAGTGTTGTTATCACCAACATCCTTATCATTAAAACAATCAATAAACTCTTCTTTCGAAAGTAAAGAAATAGAGAAGGTTTTACATGGGGATGATTCCTCCTCTACATGCTCATTAGTTTTTTCTACTTCATCCTTATAGCCAGAAGAATTACTAAATGAATGTTGGATGTAGAATTCAAATTATCTACAATAGTTTTCAAAAAGAAGATCAACTGGATAAAATCTTTTGAAATGATGATGAAACATGGTATGAAACTCTTGTAATTATGAAATACTTGAGGGAGGAAGAGATCTATACCATCCTTGAGTGTCTCCTTCTAGTGAATACATGAGCATTTTCATGAGCACATCCTCGTGATGTATATCTAACCGATCCATACATTGATGAAACATAATGAGGTGTTGTGTAGGATTATCCTCCTTCCTTTCTCTGAATACAGGTAGAAAATATCCACGTTCTTATATATGAGGTGCTAGATGTGGGAAACCAAGAACTGCACGGAAAAGTTAAGAGGTGAAAACCTCCGAGCCAAAACAACAACAAATGCCTTTGACATTATGAAATTGTGGATTTTCCATTGAATATGTCCTTCATGGAGTCGCCAGGTGAATGATGCATTTTGTACTATGTCGCAACCTTTGTTCACCATCAAATACTGAATCTAAGCTTTGTCGTTCTCCCAGGGAAAATCTTCAACTTTGTCCCCGACAACGGTGTCGAAAATGTTAGCACTAGAAGTCACACCTAGATTTTTGTAGGTGTAAGCCTAATACCCATCAGAATTTGAATAATTAAATCAATTTTATGGTTGGTGGATTAGCAATAAAGAGCAATAAAGAGAGCAGTAGACTGTCTGCAGAGACATTCCATTAGGCATGGAGTCATAACATTCTGTAGATCAAAGGCAATCAAGTTGCCTACCAAAAAAAAAGGGCTATATAATGATGAATAGAAGAATGAAGTAGATAGCACTATGAAGAAATATTCATCAAGCAATTATCCTCTTTCCAAAATGAATAAAAATAATACTTGAACATAAATCATGAAAGAAGGCAATCATTGCAAATCCTTTGCAGCTCATGAATCTACTACCCATGAACATCCATTAATCCTCAATGTATTAAATTCATTCAAGCAAGATGCAAATGTAAAATGGAAAATAAAGAAAACACAATCTAATAGTAACAACTCTCATGAATCTCTGATGGCAAAAATGTTACATTATGATATGTCAGGTAGGCTTACAAATCATCATACACAACTAAACTGCCCCTCTAGCTCTCTCAAGATCAAGCCTCTATTTTTAGAGTCCTCTCACTCATTAAATAGAAAATCACATCAATAATATCTCTAGGAGGTAGCAGCCTACTCCATCCATTGGATTCTATGCCTTAGAGATATGTGGCAAACAAAAAATCCAACTAATTCGTTGATTCCTAGAAATTGTCTTTTAGAATAAATGCAACTGCAGTCAGCTCATTGCATGGAGATTTAGTGGAGTTGAATCTTAGGTAAAAGTGTCTTTTGGTGTCTAACTGATCTCTAAGAACCCATTCGAACCTCCTCAGACAGGTGGAAGCCCTCCTATAGCTCAGATTTATCAGACTGTTAGAGTTTGCAGTGCAATTTCATGATTCGCTGCAAACTTTCATGTAGGTGATGATTTCAAATTTTCTCCACAATGACGAACTGGGTCGGGCGTATTTTTGGTCAGCAGTTCAATGATATTATGGTTCATCTCCACAAAAAAATTTAGAAGAACCCAAATTGGAACTTAAAAGTTATGATGAAAATACGATTATGTTGTGTACTAATTTGTTGTAAATTGTTTCGGTTAAGTTTCCAGCGCACGATCAAGTTTGTAGCGCACAGTTAAGTTTGCAGCGCATAGTCGAGTTTGCAATGCACAGTCGAGTTTACAATGCACAGTTGCAAATGGAAATGAAGATAAAAGATGATAAAGCTTCCTTTTGAAACCAACCCTTGGAGATGTTGGATGATGGCCAGGCGCTAAAAACAATATTGGTGCTAACAGATTCCATATTCCAAACAGTATGAGGTCTAATTGGAATCTTTCAAAAACAATGGATGTTGAAGGTGGGATATTTCCCCTATCAACGTAATGGTGTGGTTTCTTTTTTACATGTGTTTAATTTTGATGCCAAATATAATTTAATTGTATATTTTGGTTATTGGTGCTATAAGTAGCAACAAAAATTGAAATGAACAAATCTAGTTCATAAAATGGATATCCAAAATAAATAGGATAACATAAAATAATCCATAATGATAAGAATATAAAATATAATATTAGAGATAAGAGATGATTAATACAATGTCATGTGACAATATACTTATAGCATTTGACTAGTCACAGTGGTTGAAAAGTCGTGTCCTTTGGTTGGATGTGTCACTTCATTTAGTTGTTTGTTATTATGTGTATTTATGATTATTTATTAATATATTTATGTTCACTTCACAAATTTGGTTACTCCACTATCTATCCTCAAATGTACTTTATATGAAAAAGAGAATGAGATACAAGGGAATGAGAGTAAGGTATACCAAAAATGCCAACACTACTACAATCTAGGGTTGTAGCATCATTATAGCCCATTTTCCCCGCGTTAAGTTATTTTTCTAGTGCCTGTTAGGTTTTTGCAATGGGATTTTGTGTTGCTTTTGCATTGTATGCACAATGCTAAAAAAAAAAAAAAAGTTGTTATTTTTCCTTGTGTCACCTTTACGTCATGGTGGCATCGATTTGCGTCATGATTGTGTCATATTTACATAATTTGTGGGTCGCTATAATTTGTTACATCATATGTGTCATGTGGAATCAAGTTTGCATCTTAGTCATAAATATAAAACATCATGTTAATAACGTATTCATTAAAAAACTACATGTAATGAAATTGTTGTCATATTTGCACATAATTTTGATATCATTCTTCAAGGGAGTTCCAACTAATCATTGAGAAGAGTGTGTTTCGCAGAACCTTATGTGACGAATCATAATGTCACTATGAAGGGAATTATGGAATTTGATATGAAGAATCATAAGGTAATTATGAAAGGAACAATATAGAACAAGTGGTTGTAAACATATATTTGTATATGCAAGCATATGTCCTCCTTAAAACCCATCTCTTCTCTTGTGCTAAAATTCCACGAAGAGTGTGTACCATTGAAACCCATTATGGAGATGATTGGATCATCAACCTACAATTTTAAAAGAGTTCTTATTCGACAAATTGAATTAGACTTTGACATGAAATACATATTCATACATTAAAGACTCTTTCTTTTTCATTGATAAAATCAAGAAAATGAAAATTGAAGAACATGAAATTATCCTGAGTAGGGGGATGTAATATTATTGGATGTGTAGAATGATACATTTCACAATATTTCCACTCTATTCAGTTATTCAATTATTCAAGAATTTCTCAAAATTTTCATTTTAGTGGTGGTGGTGGTTCTGAATTAAGGAGGAGATGTTTTCTCTTAATTTCACCATGGATGTGATGATTCCCTAAGTGAGAGTCTAGGTAAGGGTAAACCAACCCTTCCTCTAAATTAATATTCTCATCAAGGGGGAGCTTGAATAAGGTTCATCCTACCCTTCCTTACGGATAGTATTCTCATCAAGCAAGAGATCTAGAAGGGTCAGTCAATTGCAGCTTAGTATTCTCACTAATCAATTTCCATTTCAAAGATATTGATCATCCTTGCTCATTCAATTCCATTGATTCTTATCAATCCAGTGTCTCACAAGCTAGAGATTATATAATTGTAACATAAAATTTGTTGCAATGCATTCATTCAAACATTGAACATTGACACCTATAGCTATTGTTTGGAGCTAGAGTTGTGGTTTAGAAGTCGGTGTTGATATTATGACTAATCAATTTCCATTTATGTACATATAATTCTATATTGTGACCTCTTCATCTCTAATACACCGGATAATATTCCCATAGAAATCCAAGTTGGAGCTATGGGGTTCCAACCAATCTTATTTTATTTCCATCAATCTTATTTTTATTGCTTTATATTTGTCTTATTGAGGTAGGTTACCTTGGTCTCAAATTCTCTTTCTCACCTTTTACTATATATATATATATATATATTATAACACACAATGATTTAAATCCCTCTAGCTATTTAAATTTTATGATAAATGGTCTTTCTCTCCCATACTCCCATGTAGTGCACATGCTTGAACCACCTGCAACCTTTCCACCAAACCATATGCAACATGTGGTGCTTGGAAGGCACTCATTGAAGAAGAAAAGAGAATTTTGCAATACACGAGAACATTTGCTAGTGCAAAAAGGAATTTTTCAATACACATGAGCATTTGCTATTGAAATCTAGTTGGAACCATAAAGAGAAATTGGTTTCCTTGAACTAGACTAGATAAGGAAGTGGTGAAATCAACTCGAAAGGCATAGCCTAACCTAGCTTTGGATTGGTTATAGAAGCTATCTAATTCCCTCCAAGCAATATCACACTTGGAATATTGATTGTGTTTTATGGAGGGAAGGGTTTTTCACAATTGTCCTCCTTTTCCATCTCTAATAATTTATAGAGAAGTATCCGTAAAACCTTCCAACTAAATTTCCAGGAACATGAATAGATTACTTTGAATAGACAATAGATATCTTGATAGAGGGAGGAACATCTTATTTTTGGTGCACAATACTTCATTTTCTTCTTTGAGAACTCTTCTAGAAGGTCAGTGGCCATATTTAAGTCACTTTCCTATCAAATGTACATGTTAAAGAGACTTCTGATTTTCTGTTATTGAATTTTCCACTCTATTTTCTAAGGTTTTCTATTGGAACTGTATTTTTATCTATCTTGTAACAGAGGTCCTTAGTCATATAACTAGAACTATAATGTATAATGTATAACCAAACTACCACTATATTGTATAATGTTTACCATTATACATTGTTTCTTTGAATTTTGGCACATGAATTGTTGAATCAAGGCTATATTCTGGCACAATCTTAAATGTAGTTTTATTTATTTTCCTTCCTATATCCAGAGAAATAAATTCTAGTTTTTCCACTTCCCATTTCATTTTAGAGGAAATCCTATCAATTACTGCTTACTAGGGGCATCTGACATATTCATCCTTTCCTTCATCCATGACCACTATTTCCTCCATGCAAACTCTATAGTAGCATTCTAATACCCTTTCAATGAGATATAGCCTAATATGACAATTCTCATCCATTGCAAAGAACTTCTTATTCAAGGGAATCCATTTATAGGAGGGTTCAAGGCATATGCACATGCTTAGCATAGTGGGACACATATGATACAATGAAGAAGAAACCATAGCCTTGGCTCTCTCATAAGTTAATCCATAAACTTGAACATTGCATTGATTTAATTTAGAGAGATAAATGAACTCCTTGGTAGAAACGAGTTGAACATGGTGACTTAGCATAGCATTCCACAAGGATAATCTCATGTTGATGCTTTTGTAACATTGAGAGTCATTCCCACTCGTGGAGTGTGGTGAGAATACCTCCCTCGCTAAGATGGAGTGTTGATGTTTTGCAGCTTCTTGAAGGTGTTCTCACATGACCCTAGGTGTTGGGCATGTGGGAATTGTCATCAACACCACATCACACTTTCGTTTGGGTGAAAACACCCTTGGAATTAAGCTAGGGCTCCATGGGTTTTGTGATGGGATTTGTGGGCTTGTGTAGGACTTCACACCCACATAGAAAGCCTAATTTGATGTTGACTTGTGGAGGGGATTCAATGGTGACCCCTAAGGATTGTATATAAAGGAGAGAGGTCATTGTGACATTTCATATTTTGTAGATAATGTGTGGAGACATGATGGAGCTAGCATAAATGAGTCTGCATGTGTGCTAGGAGGCTTGGTGTTTTCAACAAAGGGAAATTTTGCATGGTGGAAAATCTGGCCTCAGGTTGAGGACTTTCTATTTTTTGTTCTTGGTAGGGAAAAGCACACCACACGTGTGGGAGAGAGAGGCAATCTCAAAAGAAATAAATTGGACGAGTCGAGGGAGTTGTACGTAAGTGTTTGTACATGTTTTCATGCTTGTATGTAGGTTTCAGTGGGAACAATTGTGTACGTACATGGATTTTAGTGGGAACAATCACGTACATCTGTACAAAGTTTCATAGTAAGGTATAGGTCCATAAAAGGTTGACAAGTGTCGTCAGCAAGTCGTACAAGAGGTCTGCAACATATTTGTGGGCAGAAGATATTTCTAGGGATTTGTTGAGGTTTGGTTTTCTTATTTGTATGGTTGTTGGAGGACAAGGTTATCCTCAAATTTTGGTGATATTTGTATTGGATAATAGGACAAGGTTGTCCTCAAATTTGGTGATATTGTACTAGTTGGGAGGGATGGTTTTTCCCTTAGGATTTATGAATTTGATAAGGTTATAGAACAAAAATATTGTGTCTCATATGTGTTGAATGAAATATCCCTGATCTCGTTGATCAAGATATTTGCTACTGATCTATTGTTCTGTCTTGAAGATCTGATACACTGGGGGGTTTTGGATGCGTTTCAGTTGTATGTTTGAGATCTTGATGGTTATTGCATGTGCATGTGGGTTATTGCATGTGCATGTTGGTTATTGCATGTCCATGTTGCATATTTATGGTTTTAACAACATATAAAGGACGCATGCAGAAGTAAAGAACATCAACAACCCAATATCATGTATTATACGATTCAAGCATGGAAATACAATAGCCTACTGGAAATATAGAATATAAACGTCAGCTAGATCTCATGGATCATCACTGGAATACAAGAAAATAGCATAAAAATACCCGTGATCAGAAGATGATAGCAGATCTGATGCATGCACGGATAGATCGGAAAAATATGCGATTATGAAGAAGTACGGTAACCGCTACCAGCTAGAAAAATCGTCCGGAAGAATAGACCATCAGAATGCGTTGGAAACTGCTCCAATATAAGCACCATGGCCTCTAGACTGAAATGGATGAATGTCGGATCTCGGATCTGTTCTATGAGGCACTAGATATGGACCCCTAGGGGGTTTGTGCACCTCCTGGGACACTGGATGTGCCCCAAAGGATTCCACCAATGGAATCTGATGATATATGGCTCAAAACGATCGTCTCACCAAATGCAAAACTGGGTCGGAAGGAATTTCTTGGATCTGCTTTGATACTCTGCATGCAACCCCAAATGTCTGTCCGGAAGAGATACGCCCTAAATGGCTGGATGAGGCAACATGAAAGATTACACCGTCAAAATCCAACGATATATGGCTCAAAAGAAGTGCCCTGGCTGGATCTCAAATGGGTTTGAAGGAAACTACAATCTGGACTCAAATTTCATGCATCTCTCCAAACCCTTAAACTGACTTGCGCCCTCACTGGCTGAGCTGTGCACTCTGCAATGGATACTCCTGAAAAGTACAGTGAGATACCTGGATGGTATCTCCGATGGGCTAAGGTGTGTCTCTCAACACCGAAACCGATCAATGGTGGTGGTTTCCTCTAGAAATCCACAAAACAGTAAGGTCGGCTCTCTTCCTCCTCTGGGAACTCTCAACATCAATTCATAACAATGCATAATGAGGAATTAGGTCAAATTCCTCCCTTTATACCTTTCCCAATCTAATTCACCATTGACCTCACTTAAGCTAGGCGCTTTTCCTCCTAAGGTGAATAATTAATTAATTAAGTCCCCCTTTAGCACCTTTTCATTCTAATTCTTCGTTGACTTAGGATTAAGTGACTTTTCCTAAGTATTTTGGCTTAATTCATCGTTTAGCCATCAATTCCTCCTTATTTCTCCATCTTGTTCCCTGTTTGTGCCTAACTATAGTCTATGGGAACACATAGAATACTAAGTCACTCCCTGCTGGCCTACTCTTGGGAACGGGACATCACATTGAAGATTCATCTTTGATATTTTGTGTTTCTGCTGCATATAATTTCAGTCAATAATTTTCAGTGTAAAATTGTTCAGTGATAACAGCTAGGGTTTTACTATTAGATCACTAGGAAGCAATTTTGAAATATGAAAATTTGTCACATGGAGTTGCATGTGAAAATTGACATGGAATTAGAGCTTGGGATTTGAAGAGAAGGGAATAATCTTTGAGACACATAGTTGCTATAGGTGGTTGCATATTTCTTGTTCTTATTCCGAGCAGATCACATGTGATAGCTCTGAGAGGGAGTTGTAGCAGTGTTGAGGAGTTAGCTCTCATAGCGAGCTATAGTGATTGTTGCAGGTAACATTAGGTTAGATGGTCTCTGGTTTGATACATGGAGTGGACTGTCTAGACGAGGAGTTTTGGACTATTGTAGCTCAGTGGTGTGGCAGGTTAGGAGTTCTGGTAGATGGGCGGAGAGCCCAGATCATAGTAGTATGTTGTGTGGAAAATTGCCAAGCCTGTGGATGGAATTTCAATGAATTTTCATGATGAGTTACGATGGGTGCATCTCAAGTGCTTTGGCACAAATGAGATAGCTTCATGTGTATGTCAAGTTGATGAGATAGAGTCTTCATTGGGATAGAGAGTTTCATATTGTCAAGGTACGATAATGTATGAGGCATTTGACCCAGGAGGATGAGAAAGCTTGCATATATGAGTTGCAAAGGTCTATAGTGAACTAGACTAAGTGTTCATCTATAGCTTGGGACTGTTAAGAGAGAGGACACAGGTTCATTTGTAGCATGTGTAGACACAGAGAGTCTTTTGGTGACTTGGATGATGGACTTGAGCAGAATTTCATTGAATGGTTGTGACTT
The DNA here is from genome assembly GCA_009831015.1 of Picea engelmannii. NCBI lineage: Eukaryota > Viridiplantae > Streptophyta > Pinopsida > Pinales > Pinaceae > Picea > Picea engelmannii. Next base: position 577,728 of record ML783759.1, read on the forward strand.
GGATGAGTGAGATTCTCGCCTTGGAGTATTGCTTGGTTCTTATCCAATGAGAGCCAACAACACATGACGGGGGAATAATATTTGTTCATGAGCTTCATAATTTATGACTTAGGTATGTACGAGGAGCTTGATAGGAGGACTAGGCATGTAGTACAGGGATTTGGAGCAATGATATTCCAAACAGAGTCAGGGGATGCATTGCAAGTGGAAAATGTGGTATGGGTGTCAAGAGTGTGTTCTTAGCCTCATGGATTAAGGAGTAGGGCTATGCAGTGTTGCTCTGGTATGGATATGTGTTATTGGATGATGAGTTGACAGGAGTTCCCAAGTATTGGGAACCTTTTGTGCAGGGAATCTGTGCATGAGAGACATTTCCAGGGTTTGATAGGATATGGACTCGATTGGTATCCAAGAAGGATATGGATGATAGATGATGAGGGATCAGGTAGTTCCACCAGTGGTGAGGCAAGTAGTTCCACTAGTGGTGAGGCAGGTAGCCCCACCAATAGCACAAATTCAGAGGGAGCATATAGCTCCACCAGTGGTATAGACTTGAAGCGAGTCTAACTTTAGAGGGAGTCAAGAGACTCAAAGAAAGTCAGAAATTCAAAGGGAGTTCCCCCTCAGGTTCAGGTGGGAGAGAGGTGTATTCTAGGAATGATAGGTAGGTGTCATGAGTTAAGGAGGCCATACAGGAGGGTCAGAGGTAGGAGGATTATAGGAGTTGTGTGTTTTCCATGGAGGATCCATTTGTTTTAATAGGTTTCACTATAGTGACAGAGGGAGTATCCAATCATGTGGATTTGAGTACAATTGTGGTGGTGGATCTAGTGCGAGAAACAGAGGTTCTCCCAGGATGGGAGACAAATCTACTTCCAGGTGATGATGGAGGATGGAATGCCCCCCTTGCTAAGAGGGAGTGTTGATTCTTTTGTAGAATCATGGAGGCATTCCCACTTGTGGAGTATGGTGAGAATACCTCCCTCATTAAGAGGGAGTGTTGATGTTTTGTAGCTTCGGGTAGGTATTCTCACATGACCCACGGTGTTGGGCATGTGGGTATCATCATCAACACTGCATCACACTTTAGTTTGGGTGAAAATTCCCTTGGAATGAAGTTGGGGCTCCATGGGTTTTGTGATGGCCTTTGTGGGCTTGTGTAGGGGCTTCACACCCACATAGAAAGCCTAATTTGATGTTGACTTGTGGAGGGGCTTCTATGGTTACCTCTAAGGAGTGTTTATAAAGGAGAGATTTTATTATGAGATTTCATATTGTGTAGATCATGTGTGGAGACATGATGGAGCTAGCATAAGTGAGTCTGCACTTGTGTTAGGAGGCTTGTTGTTTTCAATAAAGGGAAATTATGCATGGTGGAAAATATGGCCTAGGGTTGAGGACTTTTTTTTTTTTTTCTTGGCAAGTAAAATCACACCACACATGTGGGAAAGAGAGGTAGACGTAGAATGAAGAAATTGTATGAGTGGAGTGAGTCATATGTAAGTGTATGTACATGTTTTCATGCATGTATGCGAGTTTCAATGGGAACAATCACATACGTATGCAGGTTGCAGTGGGAACAGTCGTGTATGTACGTGGGTTGCAGTGGGAACAGTTGCATACATCCATACAGAGCTTTCTGAGTACGTGCAAGTCCATATAGGGTTGACAGTTGAAACCAACAGGTCGTACAGGAGGTCAGCAGTAGATTTGTGGGCATAAGATATTTCAAGGGATTTGCTAAGGTTTGGTTTTCTTATTTGTATGGTTATTGGAGGAAAAGTTTGTCGACAAATTTTGGCGATATTTGTATTGGCTGAGAAGACAAGGTTGTCCTCATATTTGGTGATATTGTACTAGTTGGGACGGTTGGTTTTTCCCTCGAGATTTATGAATTTGATAAGATTACATAACACAAATATTGTGTCTCATATGTGTTTATTATTCATCTCTGACCTTTTGTGTTTTCGTTGCATATAATTTTAGTCAATAATTTTCAATGTAAAATTGTTCAGTGATAACAACTAGGGTTTTACTATTAGATCACTAGGAAGCAATTTTTTAAATCTTAAAATTAGTCACATAAAATTGCATGTGAAAATTGACATCTCATTCATGCATTTCTTCAAACACGTTGCATGCATCCTCAATCTTGTTATGTTGGCACAAGTTAAAGGTGAAATCCCTCCTCACCCTAGAGTTATCACTTCCTGGAATTAATGATTTCAAATGTAGAGAGGATTCAAAACTCTCATCCTAAAGAAACTACCATTGTTTGAAGGAGGTTCCTTCTCTAGTGTACTTAGCTTTAGTCTATTGATTTTGACATCCATAAGCGCTATTATCTTATTTGTAGTTGCATATGCATGGTTTCAATGCTAATATTTGTATCTCATTAAATATACCTAAAGAGGTATTACATCAAAAAGAACAAAAATATATATAAACACCATCAAAATTGAATTAATGAACAATTTTAGCTTAAGCTCTTACATCACAAAAATTTTCTAAATCATCTTCTCAACACTACTACTATCTACAGACCAAGCTTAAAAAATATCTTTAAAAGTCTTACCTAATACATTCCATGGTCCTAAAATGACAGCTGCAGAGTTTGATATCCATATCTAAACCCAAAGTTTGATAGGCATATATGTATGTATGTGTATATGTATGTATATACATACATACATATATACATGTGTGTGTGTGTGTGTGTGGTTTTGGACTTGTCTTACTATTTTGTCTCTCTCAAATTGTAGAGAGATTGATAGATGTTATTTGGAATTTGACTTGCCACTATAGTTATGATTATATTTGGATTCTTTTGATGTACCTCTAATGTTTTTTTTTTCCAAGTATTTTTCATTTTTGGTAGCTATATGAACAAATTTCGTCACAATCGTGTATAATATCAATGATGTAGTAATGGCACGACCTCTATATTATTGTAATAATAGTCAATACATTCTTTAGTTAAGAATTTTATGGATATTGTGGTGTCATGAAATGCTTCTTGGGCAGGTGTTATATTCTTTGCATGACTAGATCTAATGTTTGTGTTGCGTCGAGCACGCGGGTGGGCACTAGGCCCCCCCTACCTAGGAGGTCAGAGGGGGGGGAAGCCCCCCTATCTGGGGGGTTCATAGGGCAGTGAAATCCCCCCTACGTAGGGGCCTAGTGGTAGTTCCCCCAAAATTATTATTTTTTTGGCAATTTTTTGCATCCATTTTTTGGCAGTTTTTCAGCACATGGTTTTCGTCGATGGTTTTCTAATTCTAGTTTATGAATTAGGGTTGTTGACTATTCTAGGTTGATGGATTATGGGTTTGGATGTTACGGGATCTTATATTTATATTGTATTGTAAACAATGAAAAATATATGATGAATAAAATATTAAAGGTGTGACTCTAAACATGTTGTTGGTTTTCCCAGTTTGGGTTTCCAGGGTAAAATCTTTGTGCAATGTGTGTGTTTTTCATTGTATATTTTATGTTTTTATTAAGAATCTATTTGCAGTAATAAATGGTACAAGGTTAAAATATACATTT
>ML783759.1:585639-599362 GCA_009831015.1 Picea engelmannii
CTTGGCATCTCACCAAAGGTCCCTTCTCTTGGCATCTCATCAAGAGTCTCTTGATCTTGGCATCTCACCAAAGATCCTCTCCTTGGTCTCTCACCAAGTGACTTCCTCTCTTGCTCTCTCTTTTTCTCTCAACAAGAATGCTTCACCTACCCAAGAATGGGTGCACCCTCTTGCCCTAGTCGACCTCATGAGGGAAGGTGAGGGGTTTTCTAATCTAACGGCTGAGATTAGATTAGATGGGTGGCTGAGATTTGGTGTCTCTTCACTCACCCTATCTTTAATCATAAAGTTATCTTTTAATTTGCATATCACAAATTAATTTGACTAAGACCCACATTAGGCACTTTCTCCCCCTTAGGCGCCTAGGGAATTAAAAATTTAACAAAAACAGTGTTTGACAAAGAAACATGCAAGATGGTTCAAGGAGAAATGGTGTTGTTGAAGGGAGTTCTGTTTGGAAATCTGTATAAGCTGCAAGGAAGCACTATTAGTGATGGGTGTAATAGTTCCATTGTTCCTAAGATTGGAGTTGAAGAAGAGAAAACTCCTACAATATTCGGAAAAAAGGCTATGTACTTGCATCAAAGACTGGGGCATATCGGAGAGAAGGGCCTTCCACTACTACATGGTAAAGGTATGGTTGAAGGATTTCTAATTTCTCTCTAGATTTTGATTTCTATAAACATTGTGTATATGGGAAGAAGAATTGGGTAACATTCCCCTCTAGTGCAATGAGAGCAGAGGGAATTTTACAGTTGGTGCATAGTTATTTGTTTGGGCTTGTGTCAGTTCCATCACTGGGAAAATCTGTGTAATGTGTCTCATTTATAGATGACTTCTCGAGGAATACATGGATATATTTCCTCAGGAAGAAATATGATGTATTTGATAGGTTTAAAGAGTTTAAGGCTCTTGTGGAGAATTAATTAGAGAAAAGAATTAAGGTGTTGAGGACGGATAATGGTGGAGAGTTATACGGAAATGAATTCAAAGAATCTTGTAAGAAGTTTGATATATCAAGGTAGAAGACTACTCCATATACACCACAATATAATGGAGTTGCAGAAAGGATGAACATGACGCTGATAGAAAAAGCAAGATGCATGCTCGGTGGTGCCAAGTTAGGATAGGAATTTTGGGTAAAGGTAGTGGGTATTGCATGCTACCTGGTCAATCGATCACCCTCATTAGCATTGGATGAAAAGATTCCACATGAGGTATGGACTTGTAAGAAACCATCTCTAACACATCTCATGGTATTTGGTTGTGATGCATATGTTCATGTTCCAAAGGAAAACAAGAGTAAGCTAGATAAAAGGATGAAAAATGAATCTTTATTGGGTATAAAGATGGTATGAAAGGTTATAAGCTTTGGAACCCAGAAACTAAGAAGGTAGTGTATAATAGAGATGTGGCATTTAGAGAAATAAATTTTGTTTTCAAAGAGGAAGTCCTGCCAAGGAAGGAAGAACCAGAGAAAATAGGGTTTGATTTGAAGGATGATGAATTGGACTCTATAGAAGAACATGAATCAGAAGAAGAAGATCCTCATACTCCAGTATTGAGGAGATTGGTTCGGGAAATAAGGAAATCATAATGGTATACACCACCTTATTTAAGTTCAAATTTTGTTTTGTCTATAACTGAAGATGATCCTAGCACCGTTAAGGAGGTAATGGATTCAGAGGATGGAAAACTCTAGAAAAAGGCCATGGTTGAAGAAATGGAAGCCTTGGATAACAATGAGGATTGGAATCTAGTGGATTTGCTTATTTGAAGAAATCTTATTGGCAAAAAATGGGTGTTTAAGAAGAAGTTGAATGCAAAAGGAAAAGTGGAGAAATACAAAGCTCGGTTAGTAGTAAAAGGTTATTCTCGCGTAGAGGGAATTGACTTTGGTGAGATTTTTTCTCATGTTGTCAAGTTAACTTCAATTAGATTTCTTTTATCTGTTGTTGTTGCATTTGATTTGAGGTAGAATAGATGGATGTGAAGACAACATTCCTACATGGGGATTTGGAAGAATAAATCTACATGAAGCAACCAAAAGGATTTTTTATGAAGGGAAAGAAAGAGCTAGTATGCAAGATGAGAAAATCCCTATATGGGTTAAAGCAATCACAAAGGATGTGGTATAAAAAATTTGATACTTATACATTGGGACTTGGCTTCACAAGGAGAAAAGTGGATCATTGTGTGTATTTCAAATTAATCAATGATCATCTTATTTATTTGGTCTTGTATATGGATGATATGTTGATGATAGGAAATGGCAAGGAGATTATCCAGGATGTGAAAACTCAGTTGTCCTCTAAATATGACATGAAGGATTTTGGTGCTGCAAATTTCATTTTGGGCATGGAAATTAAAAGAGATCGGGAAAAAAGGGAACTCTAGTTAAATGAGAGGAAATATGTTAAGACATTATTGCAGAGGTTTAATATGCAGGAATGTAATCCGGTCAAGGTCCCTATTCATGTAGGTGTAAATTTATTGGTGGATCAGTGTCCCAAGACACATGAAGCGAAAGAGGACATGTCCTATGTTCCATATGTGAGTGTGGTCGGTAGTTTTATGTATGCAATGGTTTGTACTATACTGGACATTGCACATGAAGTGGGAGTTTTTTTTAGGAAATGAGATACACTTCCACACTAAACCTAGCAGAAGAGAAGAAGAATTTAATCAAGAACGTAAATGACAAAGTAATCACACAGTGCACGGAGATTTTACCCTGGAAACCCAAATCGGGAAAACCAACATCCATTGAGTGTTTTTCTCTCTTGTTGTCTTATTCAATCTGAAAAAAAGGTTACATGTCAAACCTTGGTCCACACCTAAGACACAATCAACATCATGCCCTCTTGCATGTGCAAGAACAACCCTATAGCCAATTTGGCTTACATCTGCATGACCAGTAACCTACATTTAAATATTTCTCTAAACACTGGCTATCCTACGAATAATTGATTATCATTAGCCTTTACGACCTTACAACACACCTCTTTATAGGCTTTACAATAGGGAAAACCCTAAAGAATTGGCACCCAAAAAAGGTTACATATCCATGCAGATCAATGGTTACAAATCCCACAAATATCAAGATTTTGTTACAGTCAATTCCAAGTCGGATTACCAGTCGGCCTTCATTCGGTCTTTAGTCGGTCGCCACATGCCCACATGTCGACCTCTTATCGTTTGACCTCTTCGACTTGTTTTTTATTCCTTTACCATGTCGAACCGCCTCGACCTTCAACTTCAAATTTACCCAATAGAATAACCTTGACCTTTGACTTGTTGTTGATCTACCTCGACTCTCAACCTATTTTTGATCCACCTCGACTTTGACAACCAGTCGATCCACCTCGACTAAACTTTCACTACAAAGAATATAACAACCCAACATTCTCCCACTTTTTGTCTTCTTTGCTGAAACGAGGAGATTCTTGAACTTCCATTCACAGACCCAGGGAAACAATGCCCATTGCCTCTCTGCACCAAGAGAACTTCACAACACTCACAGACTTGGTCAACAAGTCTGTTATGTTTTCCAATGTGTCTACTTTCTCTAGTTGCACCTTGTTACTTTCCACCATATCTCTTACAAAAAGGTATTATACATCAATGTGCTTAGTCTTCGAATGACAAGCAAGGTTCTTTGCCAAAAATATTATGCTTTGACTGTCGTAACTTACCTTCATATCTCTCTGCTCAAACCCGATTTTTGAACACAACCTTTATAGCCATACTTCTTATTTTCTTCCATGAGTGGTCGTCGTGTATTCAACTTCTGTTCTTGACAAGGTTTTTTTTGCTTACTCATCCATCTTATTGCTCCACCAAACATATTGAAGACATATCTGTTGGTCGACCTCTGTCGATCTAGATCTCCAACCTAGTCGACGTCGATAAAGCCGTGTACATTTAATTTATCACTATCATCTCTAGGTCTTCCTTGGTAGCATATAGCGTATTCCTTCATGCCACACAAATACTTGAATACTCTCTTAACAAGTGTCCAATGATCCTTTCCAGGTGTCAACATGTACCTGCTCAACACTCCCACTGCATGGGAAATGTTTTGTCTAGTGCATACCATCGCATACATTAGACTACCAATAGAACTTGCATAGGGAACAAGTGTCGTGTCCTCTATTTCTTCCTATGTCTTTGGACATCGTTCAACAGTTAGCGTTTCTCCCACAGGAATTGGCACCTTCACTGGTTTTCAATCCTACATGTTGAACCATTTCATAATTGTTTCAATATACTTCGTCTGATTCAACCAAATCTTTATAGCAACTCAATCTCTCTTAATATCCATTCCCATAATGAAGTTAGTTGCACTGAGATCCTTCATGTCAAACTTGGAGGATAGTTTCTTCTTCACATTCTTTATTGTGTCCATATTGTTTCTAATCAACAACATGTCATCGACATACAAAGCTACATATATGAAATTCCCACCTTCTTCCTTGGAATATATGTAGTGATCAACTTTGCTTCTCACAAATCCCAAACTAAGGATGTATGTGTCGAACTTCTAGTACCACATCCTTGGCGATTGCTTTAGACCATAAAGGGATCTTTTCAGTTTTCACATCAAGTCTTGCTTTCCCTTTACTACAAATCCTTCAGGTTGTTTCATGTAGATTTCTTCTTTCAAGTCCCCATGTAGGGACGTTGTCTTCACATCCATCTGTTCTATTTCCAGATTGATTTTTGTAGCCATAGAAATTAGTACTCTAATGGAAGTTAATTTTTCAACAGAGGAAAAAATCTCATCGAAGTCGACTCCCTCGACTTGGGAATAACCTTTCGCTACCAATCGAGCTTTAAACTTCTCAACTTGTCCTGCGACATTCATCTTCTTCTTGAATACCCATTTGCTACCGATGAGCTTTCTTCCACTAGGTAACTTGACTAAATCCCATGTCTTGTTCTTGTGAAAGTATTTCATCTCTTTGACCATGGCTTCCTTCCATATTTTACCCTCTGTCGAGTCGACTGCCTCACAGACTGACTTGGGGTCATCGTCGATGGAAGCTAACATGAATGTGGAACGAAATTCGGGTGGACTATACCTTTCAACTGGTTTTCTTACTCTTTCTGACCTCCTTACCACTGGAGTCTTTTGTTCCACCTCTTCCTTTGATTCAATTGACTTATTTGAATCATCTTCTTCATTCCTCAGTTCAAACCACACTGTCTCAGGATTATTCTCAATCTGAACAATTTCTTCAGGTTCAGACTTACCTCTGACTTCTCTAAATACCACATCTTGACTGTACATTGTTCTCCTTGATGCAATATCCTAGAGCTTATATCCTTTTGTTCCTTCTTTGTATCAAATGAAAACACATTTGACTGTCTTCCTGTCAAGCTTGCTCCTGTTTTACTTGGGAACATGCACAAATGCATCACTGGCAAATACTTTGAGATGTGCAATCAAAGGCTTCTTACCTGACCATACCTCATGTGGATTCATGTCAACTAGCGATGATGAAGGAGACATATTCATAAGATATCTTGCAGTGCGACTGCCTCCGCTCAGAATTCTTGTGCGTGCCCATCACCATTGATCATGTTCCTTGCCTTATCCATCAACGTTTTGTTCATTCTCTCAGTAACTCCATTTTGTTGTGAGGTATATGGTGTGGTATTTTGGTGTGCTATGCCACACTTCTTATAGAACTGATCAAATTCTTCTCCACATAATTCACCACTGTTGTCAGTTCTCAACACCTTAATCTTCTTATATATCCAGTTTTCTACAAGAGCTTTAAACTCTTTAAATTTCTCGAAAACCTCTTATTTCTTCCTCACGAAATATATCCATGTCTTTCTATAAAAATCATCTATGAAGGAGACATAATAAAGGGATCCACCAAGTGAAGGCACTGTAACCGGGCCAACCACATCACTATGCACCAATTCTAGAATCCCATTTTCCCTTGTCGCTCCAGATGGAAACTTCACCCGACTTTGTTTTCCATATATGCAATGTTCACAAAAGTCGACTTCTAAACCACATTAAGGAAAACCCTCGATCATTCCTAAGCTATGCATGGCTCAAAGTCCTTTTTCTCCAACGTGTCCCATCCTCTCATGCCATAGCATGGTCGGGTCGATTTTATCATGTCTTTTCGTGTTGTTTTGTATCGACTCAGCCCGAGTTGGGTCGAGTTGAGTCGAAATCAATTTGGCTTCGGGAGCAATGATATTGTTGCATCCGATCGAGTTGACATTCCCTAACAGCTTGTATAGGCTTCCAATTCGAACTCCTTTCATTAAGAACATCACAACTCTTACCATCTTGCACGAACCCTTCTAAAACAGAGTGTGCAATCCAACATCACTCATCTTACTGACATATATTAGGTTTCTTGCTAAACCCAAAATGTGCAACATACATGGAAGGGTTCTTTTCATCCCATCCTATAGTATCAATCGAACTCTTCCGCATTCGACAATTTATATTGTCAAGTCATCCCCTGAGAACACATCACCTCCATCATATCGTTCATACTCGCAGAACCATTCTCTATGTGGTGTCATATGATAGGATGCTCTTGAGTCGATCAACCAAACACCTTGATCCGACTATGTATTGGTCAACGTCAGGTACATATCACCTCCCTTATCTGGGGTTTTCATTCTCTCAGTTAACTACTTCTTTTCGGATCCCGTACTAACTTCCATCGCCCAAGACTTACAGTCCTTTTTGTAACGCCCAACTTTACCGCATTTCCATCATCTTCTTTTCGACTGAACCATGGATTTAGATCTACCCTTCGACTTAGAATTTGTACCAGATAATTTTCCTGTATCTCTTTCAATCGATCGACCTTTCACCACTAAAGCATCTTTGCTCGATCCTTCCATGTTCTTTCTTCTGATTTCTTCTAAAATCAGAGATGCAACCACGTCTTCTAGCGCTAGTGTGGTTGTATTTCTCCCTATAGCCATGACTAAGTTATCCCATGAGTCTGGAAAATAACATAATAGGATTATACACTTCTCCTCCTCAGTGATTTTAATATCCACAGATGATAACTGACTTAAAATAGTATTAAACACTTTTAAATGCTCAGTCATTGAACTGCCATTGCTCATTCTCAAAAGATATAGTTTCTTTATGAGAAACAACTTATTTACCAAAGATTTCGACTGGTATAAGCTTCCCAGCTTGCCCCACAGTTTCTTGGTCGAATCTTCACCTGAGACATTCAGTAGTATCGAATCTGCAAGACAAATTAGAATTGTACTTCTTGCTCTTCTTTCGAGTTTCTCCCATTCTTCCATCGACATGCCTGTCGGTTGGATACCTGGACATACCATTGTCCATTGTTCTCGATATACAAGAAGATATTCCATTTTAAGCTTCCAAAGCTCAAAATTCTCACCATTGAAATTTTCTATCTCTATTCTTGAACCGCTCTCCATTCTTTACCACGATCTTTAACACAATTTATGACTTGCAACTCTTACTGTACCTAGGGTTTAACTCTCAGATTCAATATTGTTAAATCAAGATCTAATACACACGTCAAAGCATAACAAAGCTATGATACCACTTTTTATGAAATGAGATACACTTCCACACTAAACCTAGTAGAAGAGAAGAAGAATTTAATCAACAATGTAAATGACAAAGCAATCACACCGTACACAGAGATTTTACCCTACAAGCCCAAACCGGGAAAACCAACATTCCTTGAGTGTTTTTCTCTCTTGTTTTCTTATTCAATCTGAATAAAATCTTACATGTCTAACCTTGGTCCACACCTAAGATACAATCGACATCATACCCTCTTTCATGCACAAGAACAACCTTGTAGACAATCTGGCTTACATCTGCATGACCAGTAACCTACGTCGTGCCCAATTTTTTTTTACAGATCCATGCAAATCATTGGCTACAAGTCCCACAAATCTCGAGATTCTGTTACAGTTGACTCCAAGTCAGATTACCAATCGACCTTCATTTGGTCTTTAGTTGGTCGCCACATGCCCGCCTATCGACCTCTTATTGGTTTACCTCTTTGACTTGTTATCGATGCCTTTACCATATCGAACCGCCCCGACCTTCGACTTCGACTTTAACCAGTCGACTAACCTCAACCTTCGACTTATTGTCGATCTACCTAGACTCTTGACTTGTTGTTGATCCACCTCAACTTCGACCATCATTCGATCCACCTCGACCAGACTTTCACAACAAAGAATATAACAACCCAACAATTTTGAGTAGGTATATGTCAAAACCAGGGAAGGATCATTGGATAACAATAAAGAGGGTTTTCGGATATTTGCGTGGCACTACTAGTTACAGATTGTGCTACCAAGGAATACCGAGATTGGATAAAGTGTTGAACATACATGGGTTTGTTGATGCAGACTGGGTTGGAGATTTGGATCACAGAAGACCTACAAGTGGGTATGTTCTTAACCTATTTGGAGGAGAAATCAGTTGGATGGGCAAAAGTCAATCTATAGTGGCACTCTCAACTATAGAAGTTGAATACATAGCAGCCACTCATGCAAGCAAGGAAGCAATATGGTTACAGAGACTGTGTTTAGGTATTGGGTTGGTATAGAAAGTTGTAAGGATAGATTGTGACAGTTAGAGTGAAATATTCCTGGAAAAGAGCCCAACTTATCATTCAAAGAAAAAGCATATTGACATTCAATATCACTTTGTGAGAGACACGGTTGAAGAAAATAAAGTGTTTATGAAAGTGGACACTTTGAAGAATGTTGCAGATTGACTAACAAAATATATGAGCACTAAGAAGTTATCTTGGTGTAGAGGATATATGGGAATTGATGTCATGGATTGTTGATTTTGTAACCATGTAACCCCCCATATACAAAGAAAAAAACAAGTGGGAGAATGTTGGGTATGTCGTATATTCTTTGCACGATTAGATTTGATGTTTACTTTGCGCCGAGCATGCAGGGGGGTTAGAGAGGGGGGGTAGGGGGGTGTTATCCCCCCTATACCTGGGGGGTCATAGGGGGGAGAATCCCCCCTGTTTGGGGGGTTCACAGGGGGTGGTAGGAGCCCCCCTGTGTGGGGGTTCGAGCACAATGCCCCCGATTTTTTTTTGGCAGTTTTTTGCGTCTGTTTTTTGGCGGTTCTTCATCACATGGTTTTCGTCGATGGTTTTCTAATTTTGGTTTAATAATTGAGGTTGTTGACTAATCTAGTTCAATGGATTAGGGGTTTATATTCCACATGATCCTATATGTATATTGTATTCCAAACAATTAATAATATATGATGAATAAAATATTAGAGGTGTGACTCTAAACAAGTTGTTGGTTTTCTCGATTTGGGTTTCCAGTGTAAAATCTATTAATGTTTAAGCCATTATTATAGTTCTTTTCATTTCAATAGATAACAATAGCATAATACAAGATCACTGAGAAATACACAATCACAAGAGACACAACATTTATCTTGGGAAACCCTCTAGGGGAAGAAAACCCAACAAAACTTCCTTATTATAGATAGCCAATACAATGCCAAGAGATAACTCAAGCAAATACAGAAAGTCATCTCCTCAAGATGTGCCTCTCTCTCTCTCTCTCTCTTCTCCAACTGCAGCTCCGAAACTTGTCTCTCAATGAACAAGTGAGTGTGTGTGTCTAAGTGAGGCGCTAGCCTCCTTATTTATACAAATCTGGCACATGTGAAGTGTCTCTTCACTGGCAGGGACGACTTCTCAAACTGGGTGGTTATAACCACCTTTATTATATTTCGGGGCCTCTCGATATATTCTGGGGCCGACTTCTTCTTTTTCCTTTTACAATTACATTATGACCAATCCACAAAAGGGGATTTGGTCCTTTTACAATAGTTGACATGATCAATCCACAATGGGGATTGATCCAATAAATAATATATCAAATAATAATAAGAATACACTTTGTAGTTACATTATTTCAACACTCCCCCTTAACAAGAAGGGTATTCTTCAACAACATCATGCAAGAGAGAGAGGCCTTTATCATCAACAACATCAGGAGGACAACGTCATCAATATCATCTTGGAACATTGACTGGCGTATCTATAAATCATCGGAAGTTTTCTTCATCGGCAACATCGTCATTCTCAAAAGAATGCAATCATCATCTGCATCAATATGTATTAGTATACAACTAATACATCATCATCATCATCATAACAAGAGGTTGGCTCATCATAATACAGGACTGGCTTTACGTCACAACTATAAGGCTGGAAGCTCAGTACTCGTCTTGCTTTGCGTCACAACAATCAAGATGGAAGCAAGATACTAGACTGACTTTACCTCACAACTTCTCAAGATGGAAGCACAGTACTAGTCTCATCTCAATGTCTTGTTTTACGTCACAACACTTAAGCTGGAAGCAAGATACTAGACTGGCTTTACGTCACAATTTCTCAAGATGGAAGCATAATACTAGTCTTTCTTTACGTCACAACACTCAAGCTGGAAGCAAGATACTCGTCCTGCTTTACGTCACAACAATCAAGCTGGAAGCAGGATACTAGACTGGCTTTACGTCACAACTATCCAACCGGAAGCACAGTGCTAGTCTCATCTCATCGTCTTGCTTTACGTCACAGCTATCAAGCCGGAAGCAAGATGCTCGTCCTGCTTTACATCACATAAATCAAGTTGGAAGAAGGATACTAGACTGGCTTTACGTCACAGCTATCAAGCCGGAAGCTTAGTACTAGTCACATCACATCTTCTTGCTTTATGTCACAACCATTAGGTTGGAAGCAATATACTAGACTGGCTTTACATCACAGCTGTCAAGCCAAAAGCACAATATTAGTCTCATCACATCTTCTTGCTTTACGTCACAACCATCAAGTTGGAAGCAAGAGATGTCTCATCATAGCAACTACTCCCCCTTTCGAGGAAGGTCCTTTCGGACTATTCCAAGCTTATCTCAAAAGTGCTCAAACTTTTTCTCAAGATAGAGGCTTGGTCAACACATCAACAACCTGTTCATCCATGCTAATGTACTAGAGCTTTAAGGCTCCTCTTTACACCATGTCACGGATGTAATGATGATGAATCTCTATGTGCTTCGACCTTTCATGGAATACAAGATTCTCTGTCATCTTTATGCAGCTCTGGTTGTCACATAGGATCGTGGTTGCTTCCATCTCTAGGTCAAATAGACCAGTCAACAACTTTCGAATCCATATAGCTTCGCAATTGGCAGAACATGTAGCAATGTATTCTGCTTCCGTTGTGCTGAGAGCAATGTTGGATTGCTTCCTACTCTACCACGAGATCATGGTTGATCCCAAACTGAAACAACATCCTGAAGTGCTTTTCCTATAAGAAACACTTCCTGCTCAATCTGCATCAGTATATCCACTCAATGTGAAATCATGATCTCTATCATAGCTGAGACCACAATCTATTGTACCCTTAAGGTACCTCATCACATGTTTTGCAGCCACTACTAGGTGAACATGTCTGGGTTCTACCAGAAATTGACTCAAGGTGTTCACGGCAAAAAAAATTTTTGGTTTGGTGTTTGTCAGGGACATCAACGATCCAATAATTTGTCTGTACAGCGTGGCATCAATCAATTCTGACGAAGTGTCGACCAACAGCTTCAGCTTTGCTTCCATGGGTGTATTCGTGGACTTGCATTCCAACATGTCGAATCTCTTTAGGATTTCGATTGCATACTTCCCTTGATTAAGGAAGATCCTCTCTGGACTCTGCCATACCTCAAGACATAAGAAATAATGCATTAGGCTAAGGTCTTTCATTTCAAATTCTGAGGCAAGTCTTTTCTTACATTCAGTGATGATATTTTCTTCTCCAGTTAAGAATAAGTCATCCACATATAGCAGTAATATTATTGGCTCATCGTTCATAACCTTGAAGTAGAGGTTAGAATATGCTTTACTCTTTGTAAAGCCCAAGCTCGTAAGGAAACTGTCTATTTGACCATACCAAGCTCTAGGAGCTTGCTTCAATCTGTATAAGGCTTTCTTCAATCTGCAGACATGAGACTTCCTGTCTTCAACTTCAAATCCTTGAGGTTGCTCTATAAACACTTCCTCTTCGATGACACCATTTAGGAAAGTTGTCTTCACGTCCATCTGGTGTAACTTCCACTTCATCTTAGTTGCAAGAGCTATGATGGTTCTGATCGAAGTGTATCTGGCTACAGGAGCGAATGTCTCTTCATAGTCAATGCCTTCCTTTTGAGAAAAGCCACGAGCGACAAATATTGCTTTATACTTCTCAATACTTCCATCAGGAGCATGTTTTATTTTGAAGAGCCATTTGGAGGATACCACGTCTTTACTCTTCGGTCTGGGAACTATTTCCCATACATCATTCTTTATTATGGATTGGTATTCCTTTGTCATGGCATCTGCCCATTCTTTCATCTGAATGGCTTCTTCAAAGCAGGTAGGCTCCTTCTCTAGGAGGTCACACATAAAAGTCGTATAACTAGAGAATGGCTTTAGTCTGTTCACCTGTCTCACGGTTCCTTGGGGAACACCATACTTCTCTCGATCTTGAATAATCTCTCTAGCCCAAGCTGGCTTTCTTTTATGGAGGATCGTCATCTGAGGAGGTTCTTGAACTTCTAATATATCATGGTCTTCTAGAATTTCCTCATCAGGGAAAGTTATGACTTCCCTCACTGGTTCTACGGCTCTGGGAACCTCCCTCATTGCAGTTATGGGGATTACGGGTTCCTCTTCATAACTTCTTCAAGCTGGCATCTTCTTGATTTCTCGAGCGTTGCATCTTCATCAAAGGTCACATCCTTGCTGGTCTCAATGTGATGGTGACCTGGTATATAGATTCTGAAGGCCTTGGAGACCTCACAGTATCCCACAAATATTCCCTTCTTTCCTTAAGGTTCTAGCTTGTTTCTCTTCTCTTTCGGTATATGAATAAATATTGGGCAGCCAAATATTTTGAGATGGCTTACCTCTAGCTTCTTTTCGGTGAACATCTTTTTCGAGGTCTTGAACCCAACTGCACTATGGGACAATCGGTTTTGCACATATACGGTTGTCATTGCTGCTTCTGCCCATAAGCACATAGGAAGATCTTGATCGTGGATCATGGTCTTCATGGCTTCCATTATCGTTTTGTTCTTTCTTTCAGCCACACTATTTTGTTGAGGAATATAGGGAGTAGTGAGTTCCCTCTTGATCCCAACATCTTTGCAGAAGTTCACAAACTCTTTTGAGGTGTACTCTCCTCCATTATCTAACCTGAGTGTCTTGATCTTTCTTTTAGAAAGATTCTCTATCAAGGCTTTGAATTCCTTGAATTTGCCGAACACTTCATCTTTAAATTTCAAGAGATACAACCAGGTCTTACAAGAATAATCATCAATAAATGATACATAATATACATACCCACTAATGGAGGACGATGGCATTGGGCCACACACATCTGAATGAATGAGTTGTAGGACTCCTTCTGCTTTGTTGTCTCTCTTCGGAAAAGGGTTCTTGATGTTCTTCCCTTGTGCACATCCATTGCATACGCCTTCATGGTCAACCTTGAGTTCTGGTAAACCTATCACCGCTTTGCATATGTATGGTAGCGCCTTGTAGTTAATGTGAGCTAGTCTTCTATGCCAAAGTTCACATGGATTCTCAATGGCATGGGTCATGGCAGCTTCTGAGTGACCCTTTAGCTTATACAAGCCACCTTCTTCTTTTCC
>ML783759.1:601592-612367 GCA_009831015.1 Picea engelmannii
AAATGGTCTAATGAATTGTGGTTTGTCATCATTGTTTTTTTCATATTTTATGCTTGGATTTTGAATTTTGATTTTGAGCTAGTAAAGCTAACTCTATGCTTATTAAACACTCACATCCTATATTCTTACCTAGCATGCAATTTTTTCTCTTTTCTCTTTGTGTTGATGAGATGAATGGTCAATCACTAGTTGGCCTTTGCCCTACCATTAAGGATTCATGTTTGATATCAAATGCATGCTATTATGAAAGCATACGATAACATTAATATTGTATGCAATTGTTTCTCATGTATGACGTGTTAGATTAAGATATATATCTCTTCATCTTCACATCATGTAATTGTGACCTAATTTCGACTATTTTTTTCTGTAAATAAAAGAAAGTATATTACCTTAAAAAAACATCATGTCAGTACAATGTTCATAGTCTGCCACCTATTCCACCACAGCAGGGAAATCAAAACATGTGGCTTGCATAAAAACTTAGAAAACATAACTGAAACTAGAAAATATGGCGTGACTAGTGTCATGCACCAGAAAATATGACGTGGCTAGTATCATGCACCAGAAAATATATCTAATGCCAGAAAACATACCATGGTTGGTGCCATACACCAGAGAATTTAGCAAAACCAAAAATATTTGAAGTTGGTTCCTAATGTGCGAAAAGAGAGAGAAGCTAGAGGTTTGGCGAACCCAGGTGTCCACCATTGTTATAGGTGAAGACAAACCTTTAGCCGCAAGTCGGAAAACACGTCTTATCCGGTGCACCTGAAAGGGAGTTGAACAGGAGGTCCATGCGTCGACTGAGAATGCTCTGATTGTGAATTTGGTCCTCCAGGTTCCACCGCATATCGAAGATCAGTTGAAGGTGTTCATCCGAGAAATGGTGTGTATTGAGCAGAGGCTGCTCAATTTTCCCAACCATATCCTCATGAGGAGTTGTGTCTGCATCAAAAGTTGTTGGTGGAATTTCTTCCATGGGTAGTGTTTCAGGCTATCCAATCTGTCATCCAACTAGGGGGAATTTCTTCCTCAACCACACAGTTGCCTTGCTCCAAAGGTCGGGCTTGGGGACTGGTGACAATGCAAGGCTTTGAAGGAGCTTCCGAAGTTTGCATCTTGAGAGGAGGAATTTCTTCATCAACTGGGCAACTTCCGAGATCAAGCATGGTATCAGAGAGGGGAGGAGGCAAGTGCAGAGCACTAATGGAAGGTGGAGGAATTTCAAGCCAATTCTATCCAATGTCAGGAGAGTTGGTGGTCGAAAGAGGAGGTTGTGAGGGATCAGGGTGGCTGGGCTGAGTAATGAAGCTAAAATAATGTGATCGTCTTTTAGGATTGGGTAGAGAGGATAGCCTTGACACAAACCTCGGGAGGCCTTGAAGAAAGGGATGGACCGACCATTTACCAGGTGGGATATCTAAGGGCTTGTGATGCAACATGTGAGCCATCCAATGAAATTATCCACGGATATGAACTTGTGGAGCACTACAAATAGGAAATTGTGTCTGACCCTGTCAAAGGCATTGGCCATATCCAATTTGATGATCGTCCCCTATTCCCCTCAACTTTGCTTGAGTGGATAACTTCTTGAATGAGGATGATATTGTCTATGATTTTCCAGTTCGACATGAAGCCCCCTTGATTTGGAGAGATAAGGATTGAGAGGAAGGGATTGATTTTGTTGGCGACAATCTTATAGGTGATCTTATATGAGACGTTGCAAAGAGAGATTGGTCTGAAACATGAGAAGGATAATGGATTGAATTTTTTAGGGATTAAGGCTAGGAAAGTCAATTTGGTGTTTCGTTCCATGCGCAAGGAATTTTGAACTTATTGCACCATTCTAATAAGATTGAATTTGATAATGTGCCAACACCACTTGCAGAAATGGTAAGAGAACCTGTCTAGACTACGGTCTTTATCAGGTTCCATTTGTTGTAGAGCCTTGTCGATTTCTTATTCAGTGACAGGTCTAGTTAAATTAGCGTTGTCCTCTTTTTTTAGGACTTCAAGAATGCTTTCGAGCATATGATTTACTTCCTCATGGTCCACCTCTTCAAATTCTAAATACAAGTCCCTAAAGTGACAGAAGGCCACATCCTTTATTTGGGGAAAGGAAGTGAAAACCTCACCATATCCTATCTTAATTTCTTGGACATTGTTTTTCCAAAGTCAAGCTTTGTCTTGTCTATGGAAGAATTTTGTGTTCCTATCTCCAACCCGTAGCCAAAGACTCCTTGAATTAAGTCTCCATTTTCCCTCTTTAGCTGTGAGGGACTTGTGGAAGTGTTGAAACATGTCTTATTATTCTATCATCAGGGTATGGGATACTTGTTCAACCTCCAACTTTCCTTCGATTTCTTTCATCTGCTTGGAGAGCGATTTTATCTCCAGATCTTGGGCCTTAAGGACAGATTTGGCCTACTCTTTCATGGCCATATTAGCATTCTTAAGATTCCATTCCCATATATAAATGGGGGAGTCATGAATCCACATACACTAGGCCCCATAAATCATGTTGAAGAAGGATGGATCACATAGCCATAGGTGGTTAAACCTGAAGGGGGTGGGGCCTACATCGATTGGGTTAGATAGGTAGAGGGAAATTGGTCGATGGTTCGAGCCTAGCTAGGGGAGAATGGAGGAGGACATAGTGAAGGAGCCTTTAAGGAAGGCTATTGACTAAGAGATGATCTAGCCTAGCTGCGATATGGTTGGGTCCAATTCTTCTATTGGAACATGTGAATCTTCCATTGGTTGGCTTAATTTCTGAAGGGAGGTGTTAAAACTTACCTGGAGATAGTGAAGGGAGGAGTGGGAGTGTTCCAATTAAAGAATACCCGAGTTCCAAAGGGTGCAGAGGCCTCCCGGGGCTCTCTAGGAACTGACCGCTTGCACATTATTGTTTCACCAAATTTTAGTACTTTCCTGTAGGATGTCGATATCCTTCAACTTCGTCCCCTGGAGGAGGAGTACCTACAGTTTCTCTGATTTTATCATGTCTTTTACTAAGTTCATATTTTTTGTGTTTTCTAGGCCCCTATAGTTCCATGAGATTACCTTCATTATTTAAGCTGGTATTTAGGAATCCCCCCCCTGAGAGGATTAGTTCCACTTTGATTTCTTGAAATTCTAGGTTCTTTCTCGATGACTCCATATAGAGTGATATGAGTGCCCCGATCTCTATCCATGTTGTTTTTGTTTCTCTTTTATGTCTGTTAGTTTTCTTGCCCACTCTCCTGGTGGGTGGACTCTAGGATGATTCTTTATCTGTTTTTTCGTCCAAATCCTTCGAGATGACTTCCTCTTCTGGGAGGTCTGAGGGAGACACCCCTTTGGAAGAGGGTTGGGGGGTGGGTCCAAAGGTTCTGGTTGAGTAGGGACGTTGTTGTCAGAAGGGGGTTGGGTATTTTCAGAAGGTTTTTCTGGATGAATTGGGATTCCAGAGGGATTGGGGTTTCCCTGGTTTACCTTTTGGAGAGGACTTCAAATTGATTGTTGATTTCTTCCTTGTGGCTAGTTGGAACCTTGCTTTGCTACTTGTCTTTTTCTCTTAGGCTATTTCCATTGTTTGTTGGCTTCTTATAGATCTGGATCTAGGGGCACTTTTGGATAGGTTTTGGCAAAGTTCACATATTCGTGACATGATTTGCATTTGAATGGAAGTTTTTCATAATATACTGCCTCGACATACGACCAATTATTGAGAGCAAGTTGGACTTCCTATGGGAGGCCTTTTTCTAGATCGAATTCCACAAAGATATGAGCATAGGCTTGCATGTTGTCCCTAGGTTCGGCTCGATCAATGAACTTGCCTAGGGTGTGACCTATGTTCCTGATTGTTTCGTCATTCCAACAGTGAAGGGGGAGATATGGGAGCCACATCGAAACAGAGACAACCGATGGGATGTCGTTCTCAGGATTGAAATCATGGGTGTCCTTTAGGTACATGCCCCTAGTTCCCACGAAGTGGGGGCCACTTCAAAACATCAAATCCCGATAAACCTTTTCTTTTAATAGGAAAGCAAAGAAGCCTTTTCCACGTAAGGCATGGGAGAGTTTCCATTTGATTAGAGGCTTTCGATTTTTATCAACCCATTAGGCCATGGCCCTTGGCGATGGACATATCCTAGTGAATAGGTCAATCAACCTGTTTTTTGCAAGGCACGACATGAGGTTCTTGGAGCTCAGAGGATGGATTAGAATCGAGGGAATCTCGTCCAAATTTTTAACAATTATGGTGGGCATCGCTTTAACCGATTTGCGGAGGGAAGAGACCAGGGAACAAAACGTTGATACGCTAGGAGGAAGGGGGGGATTGTGTGGCTTTGTCAAAGGCCAAATCCACAACCAATCAATAAAAACGATATGGTTAGTTATTCAATCCATGCTCTCATTCATTGTAATTAATTAATTTATTGTTTCTTAAAACTCGAGTAGTTAGTGAATTTTTCCTTTTTAATCTAGAATGCTATTTTCATAAATTCATATAACCTCGAGTTCTTAAAAGTCTCAAAAACTATGTCCCAAGACATGAGAGTTGTTTATGAGAACATCTACTTAGAATTTGTTTAGAGGTTGCATGCAATTCCTTTCTCAAAACTCGTTTTGGCTTTCTTTCCTTTAAGATTTTGTGTTTATAAGAACATGGGACGTAAAAGTTTTTTAAAGCTTAGTTGGAACTCCTTTCTCAATTTTTTTTGGATTCTTACCTTTTTGGTATTCGAGAACTCACTTCTAAGTAATCACTATTTAGGATTTTATTGGCTTCTTTCAGCCTCTTTGCGTCTCATATTGCGATCTATCTTTCTGGTCATTTTTAAGTTCAAGGCATTGTTATTGTTCCAACATAGTTGCTGTAGTTATATTGACATGGTTGTTTAGGTGCATGGATTTCTATTTTGGCTACTAATATGTCTTGCCTTTGTTTTCAATTATAAATCATTTTCAAATAAGAAATCAAGGTCAAAATAATTTTTAATATAGTTTGAACTAATTACTCTAGAACTCTATCGTTTTCTTGACATAATGTCCCAATGCTTCGTGGATGATACATTATATTATGATAGCCCTCGTGATAAGGAGGCTTCAAGGATAGTCCCCATAAAAATTTGCATCAAAGACTATGCTATCTTTGTTACTCGTCAAGAATGATAATTAATGCAATAGGATTTTAAACACAATCGAGAAAATAAGTCTTTACTATATGCTTCATTGTCAGGTGACTTTCAACTTTTCATAAGGTACATTTTAGACTGAAAATTATCATAATATGGAACCATTGCTAGATGAGTATTTGCAAGGTAAGTTGGCTCAAGATGTGGAGGAGATTGAAAAACTAGTGTATGTACCCAGTTTTAGTCTTCAACATGTTGCAAAGCAACACAATGTACTCCTTTTGATAGTTTCAATCATGATTATGTTGGTGATTTATTCTTCGTATCAATTTCCTTTCATTTGTGACACCAATGAAGTGCCATGGGACTCAACTCTTGATAAAGTGCAAGAAAAAATGTTATTCCTTTCTTTTCAATTTAGTTATTGTCAATGGCTTCAATTATGCTTAATATTTACTTGTTTTGTAAACTTTGATATTAGGGTTGCATGGTTATGGTTCTTGGTTTCTACATTTTTGTTTGTTGTATACTTTGCATCAAAGCATCCACTATGGATTATTAGGATGATGCTAGCAAAACTTTGTCCCATCTCTTCTATTTATTTTTGGTCTATGTACATATCTATTTACATAATTGTATATAATTTCCTATTGATATGGTTATTTCCAAGTGGGTTATATTTATCTGCCTCTAGAGAAGTTAACTCTCAGAGGCACCATCAAAATTATATTTAATTTACCCCATGTGGGAAGGGGCAACCATAGAAGTTGTCACTTTTGCAAGCAACCTGGATTCTCTCTTTCAATAATGGACTTTATTATTGATATATAGAGGATGATAAATCACCATTTTCTCACTCTTTCCAAGTTTTAGTGGGTTTATAGTTGGACAAACTTAATCTTTTCGAGTAATTCATTTTTTATTCAAAAAGGAAAAGTTGTTGACTTGATGCACTCATTTTTTCCAAATTCTCAAGGCTTTTAGTTGTCCTAAAATGGGATAAAACCCTTAGGGACAAAGTTCCCATCAAGAAGTTCAAACTATGAATTTTGACAAAATTCCTACTAGATGAAGTAGAGTTTCCAATGAAAAGGAAATGAGTTTGTCCACTTATTAATTTATTTATTTTTATAGTTTTCTAATAATTTTAACTTAAAATAACAATTCAAGACCAATAATATTGAAGAGATTTGTTTTTCAAGGATAAACCTACAAGGGAAACTTGCACTTCCCCTCCAGAGAATAGTATCTATGATAACTTAGATTTTTCAAGACTCAAAGTTGATACAACAATATACTTATTAAAAACTCAATATATTTTTATTTTTTTAATTATGAAAAACAATAATGATTAAACTAATTATCACTATGATAAAAAAAAAAAAAAAATTAGATGAGAAAAACAACACTCCTCTTTATATGAGAAAAACAATGCTCCTCTTCGAATCAAAGCTAATTGACTTATAAAACAAAAATTTACTTATTACATTTAAACAAGAACACTACAACAAAATAATCTAAATACTTTGTGAACGAACATTAATTAAAAAAAAAACATTATGGAACTTTAACCATGCGAGTAAATATATAATAGATTTGGAGCGCACGGTCTTGCCTAGGGTTTGCTTAGGGTTAGGGCAAGGGCTAATAACCCTAGACGAGGGCTATAAATATATTTTCGTGCATTACGTTGCTTAGTGTGGGGGTTAGTTTGTAGCACTGGTGCCATTTTTTTGCTTATGGCATCGCACGGGCCGTTTTTGTGCTTACTCTTTGATGCCCTGTAATTGGCTCTTTGGCTGTTGTTTCCTTTCTGATCTCAAGGCGATATTTATCATTGGCTTTTTTGCTGTTGTTTCCTTTCTGATCTCACGGCGATATTTATCATTGGCTTTTTGGCTGTTGTTTCCTTTCTGATCTCACGGTGATATTTAGAGAAATAAGTTTAGTTGCACAATCAAGATAATAGGTCTATTATTTTGTAGTTAAGATGCTCTTCTGGATTTGGGAGGCTAAAATGGGTTAAATGGGCGGCCAGGCTGTGGATTTGTATTTTGGCGTTGAGCAGTCTACGATCTTTATATTCGATTTCTCTTTACAGTAAGGGTTTTTATTTTCCCTCTAACTGTCCCGATTTTATTTTTGTGATTTAGTCATACGGCGGTGGTAATTTAGGGGTTTTGAGTTTTGAATGAATAGTTCGAGGCAGGCCCTGTGTACAGCACTATGCATGTGCATATTCGCTGAAGGGGGCTTTGCAAAATCAATTTTGGGCGAATGGGCAGTCAACTTTTAATGTTAATTAATTCGTTGACAATCATTTTCCCAACATTCATATTATTCTTACTCTGTTTGTGTCAAGTCTGTCTTTTAGTTTTAGGATGAATAGTTTTTAATCTTCAGTTGTTCTATATGCTAATACACATTTTATAAGGTGTATGTTTTTTTTCAAAGATAGGCCAAGTCCTCATCAAAACAATCCAATCTGTTCATGAGTGGGATGTTAAAAGGATTTTATGAGAATTGGTTTAGCCTGGATACCCCATAGAACAGTTTTCTACAGTTTTCTACCCCACACATGACTCCTGACCTCAATTCCTTCTCATAAGATTTGAGCCAATAACCTGATAATAACTAAATCCTGCATAAATAACCTGATGATAACTAAACCCCGCATAAACCAAGGTTTATGTTATTCTTAAATCACTATTTCAAATCATGATCAAATTATTCTAGTCTATGCACCCGAAACCAGGACTATCAATTATAAATTTAAGCAGGTCTGTTTCTGAAAATCTTGGAAGGAAAATATTAACATTAATTGGTTCCCAAGCTTCCCTAGCAGGTGACCTTTATATTTCTTTCTTTCTTATAACTAGCCTCTACTGCGTATAGGTTTTATAGATTAGTATTATTGGTTACCAATGGGGGCGTCTCTTCAACTCTACGGGGTGGATTTGCGTTTTTCTCCGTTTTAAGGACAAATTGCCTTATGAAGGTTGTATTTTATTTCTGAAATGGTTGTAGGTTTAGAGGAAATGAATGGATCAATCGCAACGATCGAGTAATAATTCAGGTTCTTCGTTCCGAGCAACCTCCGCTATATCTAGATCCCGCTTGATAACCCGCTTCCGATAGATCCCGCTTGATACAAAGTTCGAAGGTCTCCTCCTGCCAGTGGATAAACTTCAATGGGTTCCGGGTAAACAAATGCTCTAGCCACCTATGCTTCAGCTGTTTTTCCTATATATATATATATATATATATATATATATATATATATATTATAACTTAAAAATATAAGTTGAAAATAAAAAAAAGTTATAAAGGTATAGTTCCATTATTGCTAATGTGGTTGGATATTTGATTAATTTATTAAATTATTGATATTAAATATTTAATTAATTTTGAAACAATAAATTTTAAATCTTAAACGAATTCAATTTGCTAATTTATATGCGGATTGATTTATTTGAAATTCTATTCATAAATACAAATAAAGAAAATTATCCTTGAGACTTTCTTATACAACGTTGCTAATCATCATTGAGACTTTCTTATACATATAAATACCCTAATACAACGTTGCTAATACAACGAGGAATAATCCTTATATTTTCTTATTAAAATTTTCCGAAAAAATATATGCCCTGATTCAATTTTTCAACAACGAAACAAAATGTCACTGGTAGAACAGTTGAGAAGCCTTCGTTTTGTTGCAGGGTTAACCATTGGTTGCTAGACGATGGGGTTTCTCTGTAGTAGGGTTGACTTCAAAGTAGTTCGGTTTTGTTTTTTTATAAAAGTTGCCAGAAACGATTTGCTACATCTTGGATTTTGGTATTTTTAGGACATTCATATATTTGGTGATAATTAAAATATTTCAAATATTTGTATCGATAAAGTTACATCGTTGTTTAAGTTTGATAGTTGCGAATTCTGAAGGCAGGTAACTGGAAACGACAATCTTTTTTGGATTACATTTATCCTTTGCTCCCATAGTATAGCAATAGTTGCGATAATATCTTTGTAGTTTTACTGCTCGAAGATTACTGATCTCTCTAAAGGTCGGTTTCTGCCACGTTTTTTTCCTGTTTTGGCAAGGATTTGAACTTAAGCTGACTTCAAATCCTTCATTTTTACCCACCTTCATGTGTTATGTTTTGAGTTTGAGCCGACTCCAAATCCTTCATTTTTACCCACCTTCTTCATGTGTTATGTGTTGTTGGCATCGCTTGGCAATTGATAAGCCTCTGAATTTAGGGTTACCCATTTTCTTCATTTTTACCCACCTCCAAGTGTTATGGTTTTTTGCATTGCTTATTTAGGGTCACCCACCCGCATTTTTACCCACCTCCTTCATGTGTTATTGTTTTTGGCAGTGGTTACCAAACGATAAGCACCCGAATTTAGGGTTACCCTCCTTCATGTGTTGTGTTGTTTTCCTTGGCATTGGTTGCTAAATGATAAGCCTCTGAATTTAGGGTTACCCACCTCCTTCATGTGTTGTTTTTTGGCATCGCTTGCCAAATGATAAGCCTTTGAATTTAGGGTAACCTCCGCTTCCCTTACTGTTTCAATCTCAGCCTGATTTTTCTCGTTATTTTTTGATCAGTTTTACACGCACTATTCTTGATTGCTTTCTTTTTTATACTTAGTTGGGATCAAGGGAATGTTTTTCCATGTGGTTCCTGACATTCTCTCCATCTGCCTGAACAAATTCTTTTTAAAGTTGGGTACCAGTGCTAACCTGCTTCCTTGCTATCACAGGTACTAGTGGGTGGTAAGGATGTAGGGCAGCTAGCTTATTTTTTTAGAATATTTCTATTCCAGGTTACATTATTTGGGAAACCATGGGTACTTCCATTCATTTTGAGCGAGAAACTTCAAATACTTATCTTCATTTTGAGTATGATATCCAAAGTAAACCCTAAAATATTCAGGCCACAAGTTTGGTTATAGTATTTTAATTGTGAGAATTGAATTTTTTGAATATTTTTAGGGAGTTGAACAGTTATTGCTCCCAACCACTTATGCTAAATTCTATTATCCTCATTTTGAGGATGGTACTCAAAGTAAACCTGAAAATCTTCAGAGCACAAGCCCTTTATCACAGTATTTTACTTGTGAGTTTGGTCATACTATTTCACTTGTAAGAATTGAATTTATATAGAAGGTTGAACAATTATTCCTCCCAACTACTTATGCTATATCCAATCAACCAGTTCAAATATGCCCTATTTTATATATATATATATAGCTGACTGCCCAACCCGGAAGGTAAAAGAGGATTTAGAACTTATAAGAAATATTAAATATATAAGTGTAATTGTAATTGTAATTACACTTATATATTTCTTATAAGTTCTAAATCCTCTTTTACCTTCCGGGTTGGGCAGTCAGCTACATTTCTATATCCAATCAACCAGTTCAAATATGCCCTATTAAATATATAAATAGATCGCAATTGCAATTCCACTTATATATTTCTTATAAGTTCTAAATCCTCTTTTACCTTCCGGGTTGGGCAGTCAGCCACCTTTTTGCAGTTCGAATATACCTCATTAAATATAGATTTTTTCCATGAGATGGCAGTTGCACTCCCGAGTTTTCTACCTCTGCTTGTGCTTCCTGGGTTTTCTTTCACACCAC
>ML783759.1:613684-630898 GCA_009831015.1 Picea engelmannii
CTACCTCTGGTAAGTATAGTTAAGTAATGTGCGATTTAGTAACATTTAACCTTATTCTCATAAATAAGATCAGATTGAATAATACCTTGATTGCAGTATAATTTTTCACATTTACTTGTATTAATCATTATTTGTAATTTTATATAATTAATATTTTTAGTTAACTGTTATGTCATATGTCAACTAGGTTTCTGTTGCGATAAAAGGAAAAAAATTGATTCTCGTGAGGTTAAGGGATTGTCATCAATCCTTCATATGGGCTTTTCAAGCTGTGCTGGGTCTTCTTCTTTAGATATTACGGGGTTTTAGTGGTTGTAGACAATTGTCAAGTAGGGTTTCCAGGGAGTTGATTGCTCTCCCTTTCAAACTCTTCCATGCATTGCCTGTGTCACTTCTTTGAAGACTTAGAGAATACGCTTCTAAAGTTTTACTGCCTTATTTAAAAATTTGATTGTCCTGAGCCACCGGGTTCTGTTTCGTTAAGTGTTGCCAATATATTCTCATTTGAGACACTTCGAAAATGCGGGCCATAAATATCCCTTTGTGCGTTCACTCGGCTGCATAGTTCGAGGGATCGGTTGCTTCATGCGAGTGATAGTTGATAGGGTTGCAGGCAAGTTTCGCTGACGGTTTCCGTTGCGCCGAGATCTGTTGCCGTAATTATACCTCGTCAGCTGTTATTTTATTCTGTTACTTACGGTGAAATCTAGACCGATAAATTTATTTGTACAATCAATCGTATAGTTCTTCGTAGTCAATATTCCAAAATGGTGGTCGAGCTTCTGGTGTTCCACTGGCTTGTGCTGCACTGGCTTTTTAAGATCTACGGGGTTTACATTCAACTGTCCTTTGTACTAAGTATTTTTATTTTCCCTGTAATTCTTAGAATGATTTGTGATTTACCGTTAGGGTGCAGTGTTCTAGGGATTTTGACTTTGGATTGGTTTCTTATAGGCAGGCCCAGTGTATAGCTATATGCATGTGCATATTTGCTCAAGGGGGCTCTGCAAAAGCAATTCAGGGCTAATGGGCAGTCGAGTTTCCATGCCGATTGATTCCTGGACAATCATTCTCCCAAGATTCATACTATCCTCAGATTGGCTGTGCTGAGTACAAATGTAAAAAAGTATTCTGCAAGGCCTTTCGTATTTTTAAATATTATATACTAATATATTATATACAGCGAAAGGATATTATATATACTAATATAATTATTTTCTCCGTTCACAAATCCAGAGACTCGACCGAACCTAATAGAGAGCACCATTAAAGAACGCTGGGCCGAACTAGCTTTTCTCCGGCCATAGCACTACTGCTTCTTTATAAATATGGATTACTCTGCCAGCTGCCCATTTCTCCTGGTGGTTGAAATATGCTTGCCTCCATAATTAATCCATTATTTTTTGCCATTTCTCCTCCTATATTAGGTGTCCTTGACTCAATGATTATCGAATTTGGGTGTATAACAGTTTTCTGTGGAGGACAGAGAGTGTACGACAACTGACTTGCAGAGTCCCCAGTTGAGGAAGATGGGAGATAGAGATCACATATACATGAAGATGGGACAATCCCATATTGAACTAAAATTCGATTTGCATTGAAAGTGGGCTTCATAAAACCCTCTTGTAATGTTCTACAAGATTCTGCTGATGATGATCCTTACTGGGAATGGAGAAGCTTATGGGGAAAATTACTTTTTCATTATCTGGACTGAGATACATGCCATTGGAGCTCATATAAGTGAAGGCTGAAGTGGAATTTGGCGTAGTTGTCGATTGAATAGCCTGTTGCGGTCGTCTTCTAGATAACCATTCAATGGTCTCCCCGTCTGATTTGTGGGAGAGCTTTTGAGTTAAGTGGATAAACTGATTCGGGCACTCCTCAGTTAGCCGGTGTCTGTCCTTCTTAAACATCCTGATTCTCCGGTTATGTAGAGGACGTCCACAATAGGCTATTCAATTGACAACAGTTCCTAATTCCACTTCGACCTTCACTGATACGAGCTTCAATGGCGCGTATCTCAGTCCAGACTTCACGGACTACAAGAGCGTGATTTTCTTCACGGACTTCTTCCTTCCTAGTCATGATCATCAGCATAATCTTGGAGGACATTAAGAACAGAGGTTTTTATGGAGACTACTTTCAATGCAAATCTAATTTTAGTGCAATACTTTCTATAGGCAAATCTTAAGGTCCGTGCGATTTCTATCTACCTTCTAACTCACTCAATTGGGGACTCATGCATGGCCGGCACATGCATTGATAAAACTTCGACAGTATTATTGCAAAAGATTGTTGCAGCTAGAAGTAACTGCACGGCGCTTGAAGCATCTGTTTTCCTTCAATCCAAATGTCGCCATCAGCTCGAAGGATATGGGATAGCACGTACAAAAGCATTGTCTGAAGGATTTACCAGGCGATGGCCGAATTTATCCAAGCTCATTTTATGAATGAATTCTTCTAGATGAAAGAAAATGTTATGGGGATCAAATCCAACTATGCTCTATGAATGGGTGTTGAAACATCCGGATCGTGTCGGAAACTTATACTTCTCATTTATTTTGTGCTTCGCGGAATGAAAAGGCGGGAGATTATCTCTCCAGGCTGATTTACACAGTTAAATTAAAAATATTCTTAAACCAACGCAACTAGACGTTACCGCGCGATGGTATTACTTTTTATACACCGCGGGGGTTGAGATTAGCTTTGAAACCACTATCGGGGTGCCGCGGTGACTTAAAACACCGACACCTGCTCTTCTAGTAGTTTTCCAATACCGACCGCGGGGTATCCCCTCATTAACACACCTACAACTTTTGTGTGCGCGGGGGTTCGATCACTGTCCGATCATTTCTAGAATCGCGGCGAGGGAGCAGGGTAGATGAAGTGGGGATACAATGCCATGGCAGGATTTGACCCTTCTGTATAATGGGATACTTTGAAGAAGCTGCTCAGTAAAGCAGTAATCACCGTTCGAAACTCAATCGAAATTTTCGAACTACGAGGCAGCATTGTTTTTGGGATTCTCACCATTCGAAGCTGCCATGGAAATGTACCAAACTCAAGTTGAAATGGGGGTTGGCTAAACGTTTTTTTATTTTTTTATAGGAATTGATTGGAATATGGTAATGTAAATTTGGATAAAATCTTTATTTTCTGTTGTTTAAATTGTATTTCTTAATATATAAATGAATTCAGCTTGTTGAAAATTTTTTAGATCACTCAAATTATACAAACTTAACCACTCAGAGATCTACAAATCCAACTATTCATCACCAAATTTTGAACAAAATCAAATAAAAAAAATAACAAAATAAAACTAAAACATTTAGAATACTACGTTGAAATGAATCGTTTTCGGCATATTCAGGTCAAGCCTATACAAAAATGACAGAAAATGAAATTGGGACTCCCACATATCTATGTAGAACACAATCTAAATTACGAACAATATTTAATGCTATCTATCTTTGCATATACACTGTCGGCAAATGATATTTAGATTAAAGATTTTAGGTGCTAATTAATATTTAAATCAGAAATTTTAGGCTTCATCGGGATTTAAAATTGAATGAAAAATTATTATTTTTATTAAAAATGAATAACAGTATTTTTAATATTTTTATTGCAATTTTATTTTACTATGTTAATATTTATCATTACTTATCAGTTTAATTTATTATTGTAATTATATATTTTATATTAAAAGTAAAAAAATTTCATATGAATTGTCATAGGAAAATCAATTCATACCCTAATAGTAAGATTTAATATTTATGATAATATGGATTTAAAATAATTTTGATCACATTTTAAATTCAAAACACGGCCGTTGAGTTTATACTCTTCAAAGTATCTGTGATTGTTTTTGGCATTAGCTTCACGCTTTGGAGCTCTATGGTGATGAAATTCATAGAAAGTTAAATTTAATCAATAGATTTAAGAGAGACTCTTCTTAACGTTTTATTGGGGTTTGCATTGCAATTGCTCTTTATGTTGTCATTATTCCAAACCATGCTTTAATAATGAAGCTTTCTTTGTTTGCCATTTTTGTTTATGACAACTCTTGCTACAACCAGGCTGGTCCTTAACGAGGAACAACCCTCTAGAAATGGTAAACGGTTTGGCTTTATACATCGCACATGAAAGTGGTGTGGTTGGCTTCTCCTCTCGACATAGAGTGTTTCGGTCGAATGATGTCACGCGTGCGATGGTCACTTTATTAATTACAAAAAATAGTAAGGATATGAATTTCATCTTTAAAATTAACAAAGACGCCATAATTTCTTCATAGAGGATCAAAATTTTGTGTGAACAATTGCAGTGGAAAGATAACACTTTGGAGTATCTTGTGTGTGAGTTTCATAAATAGATATCAAATATTGAGAGCGGGGCATTCTGTACAAGTTTACTTTCCAGAATAGATTAAAATTCACGAAGGTTTTTCATTATCATTATAATTTTTGTTTTGAGAAGTTTCATACCTCGAAATTTTGAGGAGATGGAAGAAAGATCTCAGAGTATCTGAAGGTTAAAATTTCAGACCTATTACAAGTACATAGTTGTTCTTGTTAAAAGTTAGGGTGTGTGACAAACTAGTTTTGTGAGACTGAGGTAAAGTTGGAGATATGCTTGTTGAAAGCCAGGTTTTGTGACAAATTAGTTTCGTGAGACTGAGTTAAAGTTTGATGAAGATGCTCTGTACTTGTAATGAATAAAGCTTTGAAATTTTAACCACAGATACTTTGAGATCTTTCTTCCATCTCAAAATATCAGGGTTTGAAACTTCTCAGAATAAAAGTTATAGCAAAAATTGTTGATTTTTCAATAAGCTAGGTTAAGCATGAAATTCATTCCATTTTATCATTTAACTTAACCATAGACAATAAAGTTGTAGCAACCAAGATCACAAGAATAAACACCATGCATAATAACATGAGAAGTATCCTGGGAAACCCTTCTCAACAAGGGAAGAAAACCCAACCAAATCCTTTGCTATATTCTTCAAGAGAAAGATTAGAAGACTAGCGTGTTAGAATATAGAAGATGGTGTGCTCGTTTTACCATTGACGAAACCTTCGTCACCCAACCATAGGCCGAAGCCTCCCTTCGAGCACCTTAACCTTGACTGAGAATTTCTTCTGAAGAAAGCCTTAGGCTACATAGCCAAACAAAGGGTAGCGCATCATTTCCTAAGGATAGCGCATCACAAAACGCTGATCAGATAGTCCAAATCCTTGCCAATAGATAGTCCAAGCCAACACTGAAAATAATTGTTGCTTCAGCTGCACCTGCAGTCCTCCTCCACACGTGCGCACCAAACTGGGAACTGCAACTCTGAGATGCTGTCAAATGAGAACTAGCGCCCTGTATTTATAGTGGTTCTGCCAGTTTTGTTGGGGCCGACTTCTCCTTCTGGATATGTGTCTGTTCAATATATTATTATTAATTCTGGTCGACTTATTCTCTTGGAGGCTAATAACCTAATATTAATTTTCTTCTTGAGCTGACAAGGCTTCCAGGGTTATTAGCCAACTCATTAGGGTTTCTCTTGCTTCTCAAAGTCTTCTATTCTCACACGTGGAGGTAAATACCTCCCGTAGCTACCATAATATTAACACTCCCTCCTAGTTAGAGAGGTATTTATAGGTAATGGACTTGAGCACAAAACATACCATTTACCCGGTAGCATCAATATAGTCATCTAGACTATTTCATGACTAGATCATGAGCATCACCATCACCATCAACTCATCAACTCTCAAAACCATACTTCATCTGAGTAATTAGATATGATGCTGGATAAGTCACTCTCATCATAGAGTAATGAGAGGAGTAAAGGCTCTACACTTTTTTCCGTCTGGAAAATTTATGTTCATCATTCATCTGAATGATCATTATCTCTAATAAACTGCTGATAGTCTTCAAGGCAATTAGAACAATGATAGAACACAACTGTGTCTATTCATAGTAGTACATAACTACGATCCAGTGGTTCACTACCACATCAAGTAACATACAAGTACTTGATCAACAACGTATGGTTGTGAATAGTGAAACATATTCACCACAGCAGTCCTCATCTACTGTCATACAATCTTCATAACAAACATCTAATAGCACCCTGCTTAGAAACAATGTTATGATATAAACTGAATTATCTGGGCCAATCTTTCACTCACATCTGTGAGCTCTAAAAGAATATCTGCTTCACGAACAGTGGAACATATCCACCACAGTAGTATATCTCTACTGTCTGGAGACAGGTAGTCTCCATAACAATCATCTGATGCCATCCTGCATAGAAAAATATTGTTAAAGATAAAGTGAATCCTCTGGGCCAATCTTTCACTCACATCTATGAGATCTGAAAGAGTATCTGCCCTCATCAGCAATGGGCTATCTGCCCTATTCTTCACAAACATGGAAGAAGGATTGTCTCTAATTTATGAGCCTGGACCATTTCTCACCCTGGGCCATTCTTCCTACACTAATCAAAGTGCACCCTTGACAGAATGTATAAACCCCAAGAAATGTTTGGACCATTCCCCACCCTAGGCCATTCCTCCTACACTAATTAAAGTTCACCCTGGAGAGAATGTATAAACCTTAAGGAATGACTGTCCCTGATTGCTGAGCCTGGACTATTCCCCACCCTGGGCCATTCCTCCGACACTAAACAAAGTGTAACCTGGAGAGAATGAGTTTTCCCTAAGGAATGTATGTCTTGCATCAACCTCCAAAACGAACCATTCTTCGAAACTGCTCACAACTGTGAACTTCGAAAGAATGACTTCCCGACGAGGCAGACCATTCTACTTGACCACTACTCAGAGTGACTGCCAAGAAAAATGACTGTCCTAGACCACTCCCCATGTTAACCACAATGGAAAGTCGTTGTCTATGATACATCAACAATCAGTGTGCCTCTCATGTTAACTACAATGGGAAGTTACTGTCTGTCAAAAGTCTCAATCCACTTTCCGAACAAGAAAGCCTCTGTCCAATCTGGACTATTTTTCAATTAATAAATAATGTTTTCATTGCTCCCTCCTAACTGGAAATTTATTTAAATCACAAAAATAAATGTTTTTCAAGAATATTTTTCGTACCTTCTTCTAGCTTGGAGAATCTTCCCTTTCAGCTAAGGGAGTTATTTCCATGATCCCCATTTTCTCTCGGAAATATGCAAACTTGATTCTGGATAGAGGTTTTGTCAGGATATCTGTTGTCTGCTCATCAGTGGGGATATATATTGGAGAACCACTTTCTCCTTTCTGGACTTCATCATGGATAATGCAATACTTGTACTTTAGTCTAGAACACTGTGAAGGCTTCATGTAGATCTGGATGATAGAGTATATCATAGTTAGAGAACTTGGAACATATCCAAGTAGCACATGAGATTTGATTTACTGAGTAGTCATCTTGATGTTTATAGGAAATCTTCACCACGCTTCTGCTATGCACTGGAGGTTCTCCACCAAGTTGTCTTCTTCTTATCTGCATACGGGAGTCTCTTTCTGGTATGCCTCAAAGTCTTGAGATTGCTCTTCATATGCTCTTTATTCAATTTCTCTGGAGAACATTCTTTGCATTCATCTGATGTCGAACTCTAACTCATGGATGTTGTGGATGATATAATGACTTATATAGAGATAAGTCTGGTGTACTGGAAAAAGCCATCATCATAGTCTTCTCCCTCCGTCTGAGAGAACCTCTGGTTCTAGATCTCGCAATGCTTTCATTCATAAGTCTTCCATACACTGTTCTTCATCACAACTTTTAGTTCTTCTGCTTGATTGCTTTCATATCAGGCTTGGTAATCTTGTGATTATTGATGTAATGACTGGTTGTTCTGGCTTTTCTTTCTTTCTTGGAATCTTCATGTTCTTCTTCATGTTTTTCATTGTTTCTTGGATTCATGGAGATTCCATGTTCTAGAGATTCCACTTCTTCCTTTCGTCATATGATCACGGATTTGGATGGACAACCAAGGATACCTTAAGGCTTTTCTTCTAAGAGGTCTTCTTCTGCGGTTGAGCTGAACACGTACTGTCTTTTATGGCTGCTATCATGGATATATACATTTCATCATCTTTAATGGATCATAGGATTAGCTCCCTCCCAATCCTTATTGTCTTTTGCAATATATAATTGGCTTTCTCAGTCTAATAGAGTCCACGCTTTCGTCTTAGTTGTTGTCATAAGTCTTTCTCCAATTTCTCTTGATGTCTGACTTCTAAGTCTCTTCAAGATTGATTCTGATTTCGACTTATCTTATAATAGCTTTCACATGATATATTTCATTATTCCATGTGTAATATCTAATGATAACTCTTTTCATCTTTGTTTGTTCTTCCATAGGTATAGTTCTTCTTGGAACACGTTATCTTCCAAGAGATAGATATACAAGATATGTACAAAGATGATGCAAGCAAGATATGTACAAGAAATAAGTAGAGTGTTGTTACCTTTTAGTAGAAGAAGTCTCTTCCATCCTGCTTAGTCTTCTTTGTAGGTTCCTTTTCTTTGGCAATCGATGCTTCGTGTTTCTCCTTCCTTTTCTTTAGCTTGGAACACTGATTCTTGTAGTGACCATACTTTTGACAGTTGAAGCATTGTATTTCTGAAATGTCTTTTCTTTGTTTTGGCTTCCTTTTTGAATCGAACTTTCTTTTGTCCCTGAAGTTCTTGAATCTTGCTGTGAAGGCTTGATCATCGTACTTATTTTGAGGTTTCTCTTTTGCATTGATCCTTGATTCTTCTTGAGCACATCAAGTCCAAAGTTCTTCAAATGTCGGGTACTCCTTCCTTGTGTTCATGCTTGCGGAAAATGCATCCTATGTCTTGGGAAGACCATTGAGTACTATGTTCACCAATTCCTTTTCTGAAGTGATCTCTTCAATAGCTTGTAGTTGATCTCTTAACTGGGAGATCCTTACAAAGTATGATGTTATGTTGTCGTCATCATTCATTTTTATGTCACAGAGCTCATTCTTCAGACTCATAACTTGTCCAATGTTTCTGACCGAGAAGAGATTTGTTAGGGCATCGTACATTTTCTTCGATGAGTCAAGATGGGAGATGTAGGGTATCAAGTGGTCTTTTATGGAATCCAGTATGATACTCATGGCATTGATGTCAACATCTTTGAACTTCTCCATAGCTGCAACGTTCTGCGGCTCCTTCTCTTCTCCTTCTTTAAACTCTGGCTTCACGATCTTTCCTTTCACAATATCCAACACTTTATTCTTAGCAAGGATGAGGTCAATCCTTGTCTTCCATGCTCTGAAGTTAAAAGCTCCATCTAGCTTGTTCTCGGACTTCATAGAGTTCGACATGGCTTGCTTGACTTGGTCAAACCCTAGATTTGACCAGAAATCCAAACTTCACGTCTTGGCCTTTTGAGAGTACCAGGATATGCGCTGGGCTAGGGCGCACTGATCTATCCGGATATTAGGTCAATCTCGTCACTTAAGGTGCCTCGACAAGAGGTTTAGGGTTTCTGCAACTGCTTCTGCTAGTAACCCTAGCTTCAGTGCTTTTGGAAACTGCTCCTGCTAGTAACCCTAGCGACAGTTCCTCAACGAGCTCAATATCTAGCGGCTATGTTTCCTTGCAGCGTTTTAGGCTGACTGAAGGGGTGTGGGTCCATAACCTGTTAGAATATAGAAGATGGTGTGCTCGTTTTACCATTGACGATACCTTCGTCACCCAACCATAGGTCGAAGCCTCCCTCCGAGCACCTTAACCTTGATTGTGAATTCCTCCGGAAGCAAACCCTAGGCTAGATAGCCAAACAAAGGGCAACACATCATTCCCTAAGGATAGCGCATCACAAAAAGTTGATCAGATAGTCCAAACCCTCGCCAATAGATAGTCCAAGCCAACACTAAAAATAGTTGTTGTTGCAGCTGCACCTGCAGTCCTCCACACGTGCGCACCAAACTGGAGCTGCAGTGCGCACCAAACTGGGAGCTGCAACTCTGAGATGCTGTCAAATGAGAACTGACGCTTTGTATTTATAGTGGTTCTGCCAGTTTTGCTGGGACCGACTTCTCCTTTTGGATATGTGTCTGTTCAGTATATTATTATTAATTCTGGTCGACTTCTTCTCTTGGAGGCTAATAGCCTAATATTAATTTTCTTCTTGAGCCGAAAAGGCTTCTAGGGTTATTAGCTAACTCATTAGGGTTTCTCTTGCTTCCTGGAGTCTTTTATTCTCGTCAGGTTCACACGTGGAGGTAAATACCTCCCGCATCTACCATGATATTAACATAGCGCGCAAGAGAGGTGCACACCTTTTCCCAAGTAGATGTACTTGCTGCAATTTCCAAAGTCACATGAAAGATGTGTTTCCACAATGGGGAATCTTCCTTTACTTATATTAGACTTGTCCTATCAACATAAGTGTCTATTGGCTCAACAGGGCCGACCTCACTAAGTCACAATATAATAATAATAATAATTATTATTATAATTAATATTAACCAGATTAATTATCTTTTACATTTATTATTAATCACATTAAGGTGTGGTCGACTTGTACCCTTAACATAACAATTAGGGTTACAGGCATGTCTGAGTCTTGAACAATATATAGCAAAGGATCTGATACACCCACTAGTGCTCATCCACTAGGGGCACATCCATAGGGATGTCATATCTCTGGTTCACTGCATTACAGAGAAGAACCAGATCTTTACACGTTCACCTGTGCTCATCCACAAGCACGTCCACTCTACAGATCTTCATTCCCACTGCCTCACACAGGAGAATCATCTGGAGTCTTCTCATCAACTCTGCTGCTCAGAGGAGGCTAATACATCATCTTTATTTCTGTGCACATGAAGATACACCCAACACTTTGGGATTTCACACTTTCACCTTGTGCTCAGCCACTGACACATCTAACTCAACAAATCGTCTTTCCCACTGGATTATCATATGGAGTTCTTCTCAACTCTCTGAATGGAGGAGGTCATGTCTACATTCCTAGCTCTGTCTCAGGCAGGAACCATGTACCCTTCTTAGGGGATTTCTCTCAGGTTTGTAAGCTGAGAGAAAGACTCACATAGCTGCAATGATCCACATCTCACAGGTTTGTAAGCTGGAGAATGTCTCACATAGTTGCATTCATCAACACTCCCTCTCAGTTAGGGAGACATTTTTTATCATGCCAAGTCTCATACAGATGTATTTTGAATTTTGTCTTTGCTGGAGTTATCGACACTCCCTTTCAATTAGGGAGCCATTCATTCTTCACGAAGTTATTCTGGTGAAGATATCTGCAATCTTCTCATGTGTAGGAAGGTACTGCACGTGTACGATTTTCCTCTGCATCATATCTATGATATAAGGATATTTCATCTCATCGTATTTCGATCCATCAAGAAAGCTTTACTCATGGTTCTTGGTTATCATCATAGGATCCATCTCATGGTCAAGTAAATCTGTCAGAAACTTGTGAAGCCACATTGCTTTGCACACTCGATGCTATATACTATGCCTTTGTGGTACTCAAGGCTACAGAGTTTTGTTTCCTGCTGCATTAGGAAACCATGGAAATCTTCACGATAGAACATTAGTCGGATGTGATTTTCTGGTTTACTGTACTTTCGGCTCAATCTAAATCGACATATCTTGCAAAATCAAGTTCATACCGAAGGCATATCTCAGGCCATATCCAACTGTGCCTCGTATATATCTCAATACATGTTTTTCTATTGTCTAGTGAATATGTCTCGGTTGACTCATGAAATGACTAGGCACATTCACTGCATGTCATGAATAAAGTTTGGTGTTAACTGGATCCATTAGTGATCCAATCAACTATGGATCAATGTTGTTTGAATCATTATCAATCTACTTCTTTAAAGACATCACGGTGAATTTTGCATTCTGTCATACTGAACTTCTTTAATATTTTCACTGTATATTTTCCTTGACTTAGGAAAATCTTATCGGTCCTCTGTCATACTTCTTTTCCCAAGAAGTAGTGCATCATTCTCATATTCTTCATCTTGAATTCAGAAGTCAAGGATTACTTGTATCCAACAACAATGCTTTCTAAATAAGTCATCAGGATTAGGCTCTTGTCACCAACACTGTAATGATATAGGTTTGGATCAACAACACTCTTGCTGAAATCCAAACTCATCAAGAATCTATTTATTTGATATAGTTTCCAACTCATGGATAGTCGTACGGATGGAAGTGTACCAGGTTCACTAGGTCAAGTGTATCATCATATACAACTCCCTCTGTTTATGAGAAACCTCTTGCTATAGATATCGTTTTGTATTTATCGACACTTCCATCAGTTGCATGTTTGATCTTATAGATCCACTTGGAAGTTACCACAAACTTCCCTTCTGGTCCCTGAATAATATCCTATACATCATTCTTTAAGATATACTGGTATTCTTCTGTTATGGCATCTTGCCATACCTGTTCTCTTGTTTTTTTTCTAAGACAAGGAGGCTCAACATCAATGAAGTGGCTCTTGACTGAAGGATAGCTTGAAAATATCTTTCGCTTTCTCGAGATGTGCCTTGAGAGGCTTGTATGTTTCTCTGCCTCTTGTAGAGTGAGTCTAGGTGGCCTTTTTTATGCCTTATTGCAATATCTCTGAACATATGAACTGGAGAAACTGGATCAACTGGAATAATGTTTGTCTCCCTCTAGACTGTTGAAGGGGGAGAAGGTATTGTCTCACTGTCAATCTCCATCTGAGATTCTTTGGGTCTTTGAAAGACTATCTCAATCTGTCTCTGACTAGGGATGTCGATCTGGAATGTCTTTGAAGATTCATTCTATCCTTTCTTTCTAAGCGATCTAGCTTGGAATTTTTATCTTTGGGTACATGAAAATACATTGGGCACCCAAATAGCTTGAAGTGTTCAACCTCAGGCTTCACTTCGGTGGAGGCTTTCTCAGGAGTTGTGTTTTTCAAAGTCTGGTGAATAATTTTGTTCTAAACATATACTGTGTCATGCATGCTTCTACCCATAGAATCATAGAAGGATTCAGATCATGCATTATTGCATTGGTTTCCTCAATGATGGTTCTATTCTTCCTCTTTCTCAAACAGTTTTGACTCCTTCCGAGTCAAGTGGCTCCCTTTGAAGGATAAACATCTTCCTTTTCTTGTTAACCTATTTGGGAGAAGAAAACAAAAAGAGCCAACACAAGAATATCTTTTGAGGATGCTGATATGATTTCTCCAATGGCTCTTGGCTGATCTCTATCCTCTGAGATCTTTATGAAGAAGATAGTCATGATGTCACCTTTTGTCATCTTTGTTATTTTGAGGCTGGCCTTCAATGTAAGGGTTTGAGTAGGTGATTGGATTCCTTGTCATCATCTTCCTTCCATTCATTGATAGTTGTCTCTGGTAAACCCTTTTGTATTACGTGCAATAAGTCTTCCTCTGAAGTCTTGTCTTTCAAGAACTTTGAAG
This sequence comes from Picea engelmannii, assembly GCA_009831015.1. Classification (NCBI taxonomy): domain Eukaryota; kingdom Viridiplantae; phylum Streptophyta; class Pinopsida; order Pinales; family Pinaceae; genus Picea; species Picea engelmannii. The sequence goes on from ML783759.1 coordinate 627,150, forward strand.
TTGCTTGATTCATCAAGCTTATCTTCCATCATAGTTTTTGTTCATCATAATTTTAGATTCTTCGCAACTGTTTAGCAACTAGGCTAGAAAACCAAACGACTAGGCTATGCTAGCACTTTTAGGTTTTATTGGACTTATTACTACCAACAATAAGCCTTTGAAAGATAAGAGAACACTGGTGAGCTGAAGAGCTCCTTCAATGAGTTTGCAGAAACCCTAATTTTGAAATTTCTGCAGAAATTGGCGAAACCCTAGGGCCAAAATTTCAAAATGCTGGGAATGTCACTCTGAGAGTCTCTAGAGATGCGTTGGAGGAGGCCGTACTATCCTATGCCAAAATTAGCCCCAATGTTGAAGTGTTTAAGGGATGAAACACCTAATAAAGGAAGGCCCTACTAATTTTCTGGAAACCTTAGGAGGGTCGTACGGTTCTGCAAAAGAGAGAGGAGACTGGTATATGCTTGTGCAATGGGTTCTTCAAGACCTATGCTCTGATACCATGTTGATTTTTCAATAAGCTAGGTTGAGCATGAAGTTCATTCCATTTTATCATTTAACTTAACCATAGACAATAAAGTTGCAACAACCAAGATCACAAGAAGAAACACCATGCACAAGAACACAAGAAGTATTATATGAAACCCTTCTCAACAAGGGAAGAAAACCCAACCAAATACTTTGTTATATTCTTTAAGAGAAATACCTTTACCACCAAGAAATACCTAGCACACAAGAGGGTGCTCAAACCCTAGAAGACTAGTGCCCAAGAGAGGTGCACACCTTTTCCCAAGTAGATGTACTTGCTGAAATTTTCAAACTCACATGAAAGATGTGTTTCCACAATGGGGAATCTTCCTTTACTTATATTAGACTTGTCCTATCAACAAAGGTGTCTATTGGCTCAACAACGCCGACCTCACTAAGTCACAATATAATAATAATAATAATTAGTATTATTATATTTAGTATTAACCATATTAATTATCTTTTACATTTATTATTAATCACATTAAGGTGGGTCCGACCTATACCATTTACTTAAAAATTAGGGCTACATGCAGGTCTGACTCTTGAACAATATATAACAAAGGATCTGATACAGCGACTAGTGCTCATCCACTAGGGGCACACTGCATTACACAGAAAAATCAGATCTTCACACGTTCACCTGTGCTCGTCCACATGCACATCCACTCTAAAGATCTTTCATTCCCACTGCCTCACACAGAAGAATCATCTGGAGTCTTCTTGTCAACTCTGCTGCTTAGAGGAGGCAAATGCATCATCTTCATTTCTGTGCACATGACGATGCACCCATCACTTTGGGATTTCACACGTTCACCTTGTGCTCATCCATAGGCACGCCTAACTCAACAGATCGCCTTTCCCACTGGATAAGCATCTGGAGTTCTTCTCAACTCTCTGAATGGAGGAGGTCATCTCTACATTCCTAGCTCTGTCACAGACATGAACCACATACCTTTCTTAGGGGCTTTCTCTCAGGTCTGTAAGCTGAGAGAAAGACTCACATAGCTGCAATGATCCACATCTCATAGGTTTGTAAGCTGGAGAATGTCTCACATAGCTACATTCATCAACAAAAATGACAAATCTTCTTGAATTTTAGCCTATTTTGGAGAGAGAACTTGTACATAATGCCTCGTGATCAATATTTGATATTTGATTCTAAAACTCGCACACAAGATACTAGAGACCGCTATCTTTCCATTGCAATTATTCACACAGAATTTTGATCCTTTATGAAGAAGTTATCACTGTTTTACTCAGAACACATGCTTGAGATTAGTTTCAAGACTAGCCAAAAACCCTATTGATGTGACAAGTTGATTGATGTGACAGTGACAATGAAGTACAACTATTTTATTAATATGCATGGCTAGGATTATATTGTTATAGGTTCTTTGAAGATAAAATGATATAGTATCCATTCATTTATAGAAATCTTTAGAGATCTTTACATGAGAGGATGCTAATAAACAATATTTTAAATGAGACGTTATTATGTCATATATTGTGTTGTGTTTGCAAACTTTTGTAGTATTGGAAATCATAGAATTAATTGTATGATTTTAAATCATAATTAATTGGTTGAGGTTTGAAAATGGGCAAGTATTAAATATATAATTTTTTTTTTTTAAAATTTAAAAATAGTATTTTTATAACAAAAAAATAAATAGTAGGGATATGATTTTCATCCTTCAAAGTAATTTTAGGAAAGGGGATTTAAATATAAACCATCAACATCAAATATCAAATATTTAAATTGCCACATAAATATGAAAAGAAGGGATATATAAAATGTATAGAATTCTTTATTTTTCCTTAATCAAAACATACCTTTTATTATATTCAAAACATTGCAATCGAAGCTAGCAATAGGTTACATAGTGTTTCACAAAAACACCTAACAGATGTTCAACAAATAATTACCTGAGTTAACAATAAACATGAACATCACCCTCTTCTTCTCGTTAATCTTCAAACTATGGGGAGCTTTTCTTTTCAATTTCCTTTAGTACTCCAGTTGGTGGACTATCTCCTCCTTGAACTCATGTTGCGATGAATTCTCTGAGTCCCTATTGTTTGATGCCATAGAGAGTAACTCATGTTGCGCTTAATTCTCTGAGTCCCTATTGTTTGATGCCATAGAGAGTGTCCTTGTGAAGATTAAGTGCTAGTTACAAAGAATGTTTCACTTAGCTTCAAGGATGTCAATCCTTTTCCTTTGTTGGACTAACATATTTATAATGTTTTTTTGCTAACTAATGCATAGATGCTCACTCTCGGAGATTTTAGAGGACACCAAAAGCAGTGTGTTTGTGTTGGAGTGAATGAGGTTCTCATGTCTTTTCAAAACTCTTTGAAGTGTTGCTACACATCCTTGTTCTTCATGCTAACTAAACCTTGTTGCGAGGAAAATCTCTCTATGGCATGGGGTAAACCACAACAGACAAAAATGACTACATAAATCAACTCTAATCTCAAGTATGCTAAATAAACAAATATGCTAAGAAGATAAGATAAATAGCCTACCTCGTCGTTCGATGAAGTCCACCATTGAGCACTTGACTCAAAGCAATACACTTGCAACTTGTCCTCGACAACCAAGATACACAAGCATATGGTGATAATATATAAAGTTATCACATTCAATAGCATAATACATCAATATTCATAACAAATATGCCCATGGAATAACAATTCAAATATTTCAAGACATTAATTGGACGAGAAAAGAGTATTTCTATTCCGAAACAAAGTCCCTTCCAACTCCACCAATTCAATCCCCCACCAAAGGAAAACTCATATAAGAGAGACAATGAGGTTCTCAATCAAGTAGGGAAGAGCTTGGGGGCTGGACAATGTGTTCAAACTTAAAAGGATAAAGGGATGCAGACTCAATATGAAGTGAATAATTTATCTAGAGTAACTTTGCTCTCAAAGTTGAATTCTTCTCCTCTTTTCCAAAACTTGGGTATGGCCCATTTATAGCCTTCAAATATTTAAATGTGTTGAACCTGTACAGAATAGATCTAGCTAAACAATAATACACATTTGCAGAGAGAATTGGAGAAAGAAGAAAAATGAGAGAAAGAATGAAAATAATTCTCATTAACCATTTGAATAATGAATAATTTACACATGATATACTCTGTATAACTCAATGAGTCACACTGGAGGAGAACCAATGTGCCATAGTGGTGGTATAGAGTGATCTGGACACACAC
>ML783759.1:636718-649286 GCA_009831015.1 Picea engelmannii
AAAGAACTATAATAATGGCTTAAACATTAATAGATTTTACACTGGAAACCCAAATCGAGAAAACCAACAACTTGTTTAGAGTCACACCTCTAATATTTTATTCATCATATATTATTAATTGTTTGGAATACAATATACATATAGGATCATGTGGAATATAAACCCCTAATCCATTGAACTAGATTAGTCAACAACCTCAATTATTAAACCAAAATTAGAAAACCATCGACGAAAACCATGTGATGAAGAACCGCCAAAAAACAGACGCAAAAAACTGCCAAAAAAAAATCGGGGGCATTGTGCTCGAACCCCCACACAGGGGGGCTCCTACCACCCCCTGTGAACCCCCCAAACAGGGGGGATTCTCCCCCCTATGACCCCCCAGGTATAGGGGGGATAACACCCCCCTACCCCCCCTCTCTAACCCCCCTGCATGCTCGGCGCAAAGTAAACATCAAATCTAATCGTGCAAAGAATATACGACATACCCAACATTCTCCCACTTGTTTTTTTCTTTGTATATGGGGGGTTACATGGTTACAAAATCAACAATCCATGACATCAATTCCCATATATCCTCTACACCAAGATAACTTCTTAGTGCTCATATATTTTGTTAGTCAATCTGCAACATTCTTCAAAGTGTCCACTTTCATAAACACTTTATTTTCTTCAACCGTGTCTCTCACAAAGTGATATTGAATGTCAATATGCTTTTTCTTTGAATGATAAGTTGGGCTCTTTTCCAGGAATATTTCACTCTAACTGTCACAATCTATCCTTACAACTTTCTATACCAACCCAATACCTAAACACAGTCTCTGTAACCATATTGCTTCCTTGCTTGCATGAGTGGCTGCTATGTATTCAACTTCTATAGTTGAGAGTGCCACTATAGATTGACTTTTGCCCATCCAACTGATTTCTCCTCCAAATAGGTTAAGAACATACCCACTTGTAGGTCTTCTGTGATCCAAATCTCCAACCCAGTCTGCATCAACAAACCCATGTATGTTCAACACTTTATCCAATCTCGGTATTCCTTGGTAGCACAATCTGTAACTAGTAGTGCCACGCAAATATCCGAAAACCCTCTTTATTGTTATCCAATGATCCTTCCCTGGTTTTGACATATACCTACTCAAAATTGTTGGGTTGTTATATTCTTTGTTGTGAAAGTCTGGTCGAGGTGGATCGAATGATGGTCGAAGTTGAGGTGGATCAACAACAAGTCAAGAGTCTAGGTAGATCGACAATAAGTCGAAGGTTGAGGTTAGTCGACTGGTTAAAGTCGAAGTCGAAGGTCGGGGCGGTTCGATATGGTAAAGGCATCGATAACAAGTCAAAGAGGTAAACCAATAAGAGGTCGATAGGCGGGCATGTGGCGACCAACTAAAGACCAAATGAAGGTCGATTGGTAATCTGACTTGGAGTCAACTGTAACAGAATCTCGAGATTTGTGGGACTTGTAGCCAATGATTTGCATGGATCTGTAAAAAAAAATTGGGCACGACGTAGGTTACTGGTCATGCAGATGTAAGCCAGATTGTCTACAAGGTTGTTCTTGTGCATGAAAGAGGGTATGATGTCGATTGTATCTTAGGTGTGGACCAAGGTTAGACATGTAAGATTTTATTCAGATTGAATAAGAAAACAAGAGAGAAAAACACTCAAGGAATGTTGGTTTTCCCGGTTTGGGCTTGTAGGGTAAAATCTCTGTGTACGGTGTGATTGCTTTGTCATTTACATTGTTGATTAAATTCTTCTTCTCTTCTACTAGGTTTAGTGTGGAAGTGTATCTCATTTCATAAAAAGTGGTATCATAGCTTTGTTATGCTTTGACGTGTGTATTAGATCTTGATTTAACAATATTGAATCTGAGAGTTAAACCCTAGGTACAGTAAGAGTTGCAAGTCATAAATTGTGTTAAAGATCGTGGTAAAGAATGGAGAGCGGTTCAAGAATAGAGATAGAAAATTTCAATGGTGAGAATTTTGAGCTTTGGAAGCTTAAAATGGAATATCTTCTTGTATATCGAGAACAATGGACAATGGTATGTCCAGGTATCCAACCGACAGGCATGTCGATGGAAGAATGGGAGAAACTCGAAAGAAGAGCAAGAAGTACAATTCTAATTTGTCTTGCAGATTCGATACTACTGAATGTCTCAGGTGAAGATTCGACCAAGAAACTGTGGGGCAAGCTGGGAAGCTTATACCAGTCGAAATCTTTGGTAAATAAGTTGTTTCTCATAAAGAAACTATATCTTTTGAGAATGAGCAATGGCAGTTCAATGACTGAGCATTTAAAAGTGTTTAATACTATTTTAAGTCAGTTATCATCTGTGGATATTAAAATCACTGAGGAGGAGAAGTGTATAATCCTATTATGTTATTTTCCAGACTCATGGGATAACTTAGTCATGGCTATAGGGAGAAATACAACCACACTAGCGCTAGAAGACGTGGTTGCATCTCTGATTTTAGAAGAAATCAGAAGAAAGAACATGGAAGGATCGAGCAAAGATGCTTTAGTGGTGAAAGGTCGATCGATTGAAAGAGATACAGGAAAATTATCTGGTACAAATTCTAAGTCGAAGGGTAGATCTAAATCCATGGTTCAGTCGAAAAGAAGATGATGGAAATGCGGTAAAGTTGGGCGTTACAAAAAGGACTGTAAGTCTTGGGCGATGGAAGTTAGTACGGGATCCGAAAAGAAGTAGTTAACTGAGAGAATGAAAACCCCAGATAAGGGAGGTGATATGTACCTGACGTTGACCAATACATAGTCGGATCAAGGTGTTTGGTTGATCGACTCAAGAGCATCCTATCATATGACACCACATAGAGAATGGTTCTGCGAGTATGAACGATATGATGGAGGTGATGTGTTCTCAGGGGATGACTTGACAATATAAATTGTCGAATGCGGAAGAGTTCGATTGATACTATAGGATGGGATGAAAAGAACCCTTCCATGTATGTTGCACATTTTGGGTTTAGCAAGAAACCTAATATATGTCAGTAAGATGAGTGATGTTGGATTGCACACTCTGTTTTAGAAGGGTTCGTGCAAGATGGTAAGAGTTGTGATGTTCTTAATGAAAGGAGTTCGAATTGGAAGCCTATACAAGCTGTTAGGGAATGTCAACTCGATCGGATGCAACAATATCATTGCTCCCGAAGCCAAATTGATTTCGACTCAACTCGACCCAACTCGGGCTGAGTCGATACAAAACAACACGAAAAGACATGATAAAATCGACCCGACCATGCTATGGCATGAGAGGATGGGACACGTTGGAGAAAAAGGACTTTGAGCCATGCATAGCTTAGGAATGATCGAGGGTTTTCCTTAATGTGGTTTAGAAGTCGACTTTTGTGAACATTGCATATATGGAAAACAAAGTCGGGTGAAGTTTCCATCTGGAGCGACAAGGGAAAATGGGATTCTAGAATTGGTGCATAGTGATGTGGTTGGCCCGGTTACAGTGCCTTCACTTGGTGGATCCCTTTATTATGTCTCCTTCATAGATGATTTTTATAGAAAGACATGGATATATTTCGTGAGGAAGAAATAAGAGGTTTTCGAGAAATTTAAAGAGTTTAAAGCTCTTGTAGAAAACTGGATATATAAGAAGATTAAGGTGTTGAGAACTGACAACAGTGGTGAATTATGTGGAGAAGAATTTGATCAGTTCTATAAGAAGTGTGGCATAGCACACCAAAATACCACACCATATACCTCACAACAAAATGGAGTTACTGAGAGAATGAACAAAACGTTGATGGATAAGGCAAGGAACATGATCAATGGTGATGGGCACGCACAAGAATTCTGAGCGGAGGCAGTCGCACTGCAAGATATCTTATGAATATGTCTCCTTCATCATCGCTAGTTGACATGAATCCACATGAGGTATGGTCAGGTAAGAAGCCTTTGATTGCACATCTCAAAGTATTTGCCAGTGATGCATTTGTGCATGTTCCCAAGTAAAACAGGAGCAAGCTTGACAGGAAGACAGTCAAATGTGTTTTCATTTGATACAAAGAAGGAACAAAAGGATATAAGCTCTAGGATATTGCATCAAGGAGAACAATGTACAGTCAAGATGTGGTATTTAGAGAAGTCAGAGGTAAGTCTGAACCTGAAGAAATTGTTCAGATTGAGAATAATCCTGAGACAGTGTGGTTTGAACTGAGGAATGAAGAAGATGATTCAAATAAGTCAATTGAATCAAAGGAAGAGGTGGAACAAAAGACTCCAGTGGTAAGGAGGTCAGAAAGAGTAAGAAAACCAGTTGAAAGGTATAGTCCACCCGAATTTCGTTCCACATTCATGTTAGCTTCCATCGACGATGACCCCAAGTCAGTCTGTGAGGCAGTCGACTCGACAGAGGGTAAAATATGGAAGGAAGCCATGGTCAAAGAGATGAAATACTTTCACAAGAACAAGACATGGGATTTAGTCAAGTTACCTAGTGGAAGAAAGCTCATCGGTAGCAAATGGGTATTCAAGAAGAAGATGAATGTCGCAGGACAAGTTGAGAAGTTTAAAGCTCGATTGGTAGCGAAAGGTTATTCCCAAGTCGAGGGAGTCGACTTCGATGAGATTTTTTCCTCTGTTGAAAAATTAACTTCCATTAGAGTACTAATTTCTATGGCTACAAAAATCAATCTGGAAATAGAACAGATGGATGTGAAGACAACGTCCCTACATGGGGACTTGAAAGAAGAAATCTACATGAAACAACCTGAAGGATTTGTAGTAAAGGGAAAGCAAGACTTGATGTGAAAACTGAAAAGATCCCTTTATGGTCTAAAGCAATCGCCAAGGATGTGGTACTAGAAGTTCGACACATACATCCTTAGTTTGGGATTTGTGAGAAGCAAAGTTGATCACTACATATATTCCAAGGAAGAAGGTGGGAATTTCATATATGTAGCTTTGTATGTCGATGACATGTTGTTGATTAGAAACAATATGGACACAATAAAGAATGTGAAGAAGAAACTATCCTCCAAGTTTGACATGAAGGATCTCAGTGCAACTAACTTCATTATGGGAATGGATATTAAGAGAGATTGAGTTGCTATAAAGATTTGGTTGAATCAGACGAAGTATATTGAAACAATTATGAAATGGTTCAACATGTAGGATTGAAAACCAGTGAAGGTGCCAATTCCTGTGGGAGAAACGCTAACTGTTGAACGATGTCCAAAGACATAGGAAGAAATAGAGGACACGACACTTGTTCCCTATGCAAGTTCTATTGGTAGTCTAATGTATGCGATGGTATGCACTAGACAAAACATTTCCCATGCAGTGGGAGTGTTGAGCAGGTACATGTTGACACCTGGAAAGGATCATTGGACACTTGTTAAGAGAGTATTCAAGTATTTGTGTGGCATGAAGGAATACGCTATATGCTACCAAGGAAGACCTAGAGATGATAGTGATAAATTAAATGTACACGGCTTTATCGACGTCGACTAGGTTGGAGATCTAGATCGACAGAGGTCGACCAACAGATATGTCTTCAATATGTTTGGTGGAGCAATAAGATGGATGAGTAAGCAAAAAAAACCTTGTCAAGAACAGAAGTTGAATACACGACGACCACTCATGGAAGAAAATAAGAAGTATGGCTATAAAGGTTGTGTTCAAAAATCGGGTTTGAGCAGAGAGATATGAAGGTAAGTTACGACAGTCAAAGCATAATATTTTTGGCAAAGAACCTTGCTTGTCATTCGAAGACTAAGCACATTGATGTATAATACCTTTTTGTAAGAGATATGGTGGAAAGTAACAAGGTGCAACTAGAGAAAGTAGACACATTGGAAAACATAACAGACTTGTTGACCAAGTCTGTGAGTGTTGTGAAGTTCTCTTGGTGCAGAGAGGCAATGGGCATTGTTTCCCTGGGTCTGTGAATGGAAGTTCAAGAATCTCCTCGTTTCAGCAAAGAAGACAAAAAGTGGGAGAATGTTGGGTTGTTATATTCTTTGTAGTGAAAGTTTAGTCGAGGTGGATCGACTGGTTGTCAAAGTCGAGGTGGATCAAAAATAGGTTGAGAGTCGAGGTAGATCAACAACAAGTCAAAGGTCAAGGTTATTCTATTGGGTAAATTTGAAGTTGAAGGTCGAGGCGGTTCGACATGGTAAAGGAATAAAAAACAAGTCGAAGAGGTCAAACGATAAGAGGTCGACATGTGGGCATGTGGCGACCGACTAAAGACCGAATGAAGGCCGACTGGTAATCCGACTTGGAATTGACTGTAACAAAATCTTGATATTTGTGGGATTTGTAACCATTGATCTGCATGGATATGTAACCTTTTTTGGGTGCCAATTCTTTAGGGTTTTCCCTATTGTAAAGCCTATAAAGAGGTGTGTTGTAAGGTCGTAAAGGCTAATGATAATCAATTATTCGTAGGATAGCCAGTGTTTAGAGAAATATTTAAATGTAGGTTACTGGTCATGCAGATGTAAGCCAAATTGGCTATAGGGTTGTTCTTGCACATGCAAGAGGGCATGATGTTGATTGTGTCTTAGGTGTGGACCAAGGTTTGACATGTAACCTTTTTTTCAGATTGAATAAGACAACAAGAGAGAAAAACACTCAATGGATGTTGGTTTTCCCGATTTGGGTTTCCAGGGTAAAATCTCCGTGCACTGTGTGATTACTTTGTCATTTACGTTCTTGATTAAATTCTTCTTCTCTTCTGCTAGGTTTAGTGTGGAAGTGTATCTCATTTCCTAAAAAAAACTCCCACTTCATGTGCAATGTCCAGTATAGTACAAACCATTGCATACATAAAACTACCGACCACACTCACATATGGAACATAGGACATGTCCTCTTTCGCTTCATGTGTCTTGGGACACTGATCCACCAATAAATTTACACCTACATGAATAGGGACCTTGACCGGATTACATTCCTGCATATTAAACCTCTGCAATAATGTCTTAACATATTTCCTCTCATTTAACTAGAGTTCCCTTTTTTCCCGATCTCTTTTAATTTCCATGCCCAAAATGAAATTTGCAGCACCAAAATCCTTCATGTCATATTTAGAGGACAACTGAGTTTTCACATCCTGGATAATCTCCTTGCCATTTCCTATCATCAACATATCATCCATATACAAGACCAAATAAATAAGATGATCATTGATTAATTTGAAATACACACAATGATCCACTTTTCTCCTTGTGAAGCCAAGTCCCAATGTATAAGTAGAAATTTTTTTATACCACATCCTTTGTGATTGCTTTAACCCATATAGGGATTTTTTCATCTTGCATACTAGCTCTTTCTTTCCCTTCATAAAAAATCCTTCTGGTTGCTTCATGTAGATTTATTCTTCCAAATCCCCATGTAGGAATGTTGTCTTCACATCCATCTATTCTACTTGAAAATCAAATGCAACAACAATAGATAAAAGAAATCTAATTGAAGTTAACTTGACAACATGAGAAAAAATATCACCAAAGTCAATTCCCTCTACGCGAGAATAACCTTTTACAAATAACCGAGCTTTGTATTTCTCCACTTTTCCTTTTGCATTTAACTTATTCTTAAACACCCATTTTTTGCCGATAAGATTTCTTCAAATAAGCAAATCCACTAGATTCCAATCCTCATTGTTATCCAAGGCTTCCATTTCTTCAACCATGGCCTTTTTCTAGAGTTTTCCATCCTCTAAATCCACTACCTCCTTAATAGTGCTAGGATCATCTTTAGTAATAGACAAAACAAAATTTGAACTTAAATAAGGTGGTGTATACCATTATGATTTATTTATTTCCTGAACCAATCTCCTCAATACTGGAGTATGAGGATCTTCTTCTTCTGATTCATGTTCTTCTATAGAGTCTAATTGATCATCCTTCAAATCAAACCCTATTTTCTCTGGTTCTTCCTTCCTTGGCAGGACTTCCTCTTTGAAAACAAAATTTATTTCTCTAAATGCCACATCTCTACTATACACTACCTTCTTAGTTTCTGGGTTCCAAAGCTTATAACCTTTCATACTATCTTTATACCCAATAAAGATTCATTTTTCATCCTTTTATCTAGCTTACTCTTGTTTTCCTTTGGAACATGAACATATGCATCACAACCAAATACCATGAGATGTGTCAGAGATGGTTTCTTACAAGTCCATACCTCATGTGGAGTCTTTTCATCCAATGCTAATGAGGGTGATCGATTGACCAGGTAGATGCAATACCCACTACCTTTACCCAAAATTCCTATCCTAACCTGGCACCACCGAGCATGCATCTTGCTTTTTCTATCAGCGTCATGTTCATCCTTTCTGCAACTCCATTATATTGAGGTGTATATGGAGTAGTCTTCTACCTTGATATATCAAACTTCTTACAGGATTCTTTGAATTCATTTCTGTATAACTCTCCACCATTATCCATCCTCAACACCTTAATTCTTTTCTCTAATTAATTCTCCACAAGAGCCTTAAACTCTTTAAACCTGTCAAATACATCATATTTCTTCCTGAGGAAATATATCCATGTATTCCTTGAGAAGTCATCTATAAATAAGACACAGTACATAGATTTTCCCAGTGATGGAACTGACACAGGCCCAAACAAATAACTGTGCACCAACTGTAAAATTCCCTCTGCTCTCATTGCACTAGAGGGGAATATTACCCAATTCTGCTTCCCATATACACAATGTTTATAGAAATCAAAATCCAGAGAGAAATTAGAAATCCTTCAACCATACCTTTGCCATGTAGTAGTGGAAGGCCCTTCTCTCCGATATGCCCCAGTCTTTGATGCAAGTACATAGCCTTTTTTTCTGAATATTGTAGGAGTTTTCTCTTCTTCAACTCCAATCTTAGGAACAATGGAACTATTACACCCATCACTAATAGTGCTTCCTTGTAGCTTATACAGATTTCCAAATAGAACTCCCTTCAACAACACCATTTCTCCTTGAACCATCTTGCATGTTTCTTTGTCAAACACTGTTTTTACCCCTGCATCGTCCATTTTGATTACATAAATCAAATTTCTAGCCAATCTTAGGATGTGCAGAACACCATGGAGTTTTTTTATCCTTCCATCCATGATATTTAACTTTACTTTTCCTTGTCCTATGATTTTGGCTATCAAGTCATCACCTAGGAAAAAATCACCTCCATCATACCTTTCATACTTACAAAACCACTCCCTGTGAGGAGTCATATGAAAGGATGCACCTGAGTCAACCAACCATGCCTCATGATCTACATGTGTGCTTGAAGAATCCAAGTACACATCCCCTCCTTCTTTCACGAAGGTTTTTTCTTATTTAGAAGGAGTGTCTTCAGATCCCTTCCCTCTCTCAACACTTTTGGATCTACATTACTTCTTGTAGTGCCCTTCTTTTCCACATCTCTAACATACCTTTACAAATTTTTTGAGAGATTTAGATCTCCCACTTGAGGACTTAGATCTATTTCTTTCTTTAGAGCGTCCTCTTGCAAATAATGTATCTATGCTACATCCTTCCATCTCATCTCCTCCATCAACAAGGATGAGACCACATCATCGAAACTTAAAGTAGTTGTATTACTACCTATGGACACAAACAGCTATCCCATAATTCTAGTAAAGAGCACAATAAAATGATACACTTATCTCCATCATAAATCTTAATCTCAACAAATAATAGCCGACTTACAACAATATTGAAGGCGTTCAGATGCTCTATCACCTAGTCTCCATCTTTCATCTTCAGGTTGTACAACTTCTTTCATAGGAACAATTTGTTCACCAGAGACTTTGAATGATACAAATCCCCTAAGTTGTCTCATAATGCCTTGGTTGTAGCTTCCCCTTACACATTCAGTAATACCGAATTTGAGAGACACAACCAAATTGTGCTCTTCGCCTTTCGATCTAACTTTTTCCATACTTCTGTTGATTTTCTTGTAGATGCAGTACCTGGATCCACAACAATCCACCGATCTTTTTCCACCAACAGATATTCCATCTTGAGCTTCCACAGTTCAAAATTTTTCTCATTAAATTTCTTGATCTCAAATTTTGAATTGCTCACCATTTATTTTCACCTGAAGAATCAATACCACAGATCTCCCATTATAACAAGGCTTATCACAGACCAAAGCCAAGCCCCTAACCACAAAGGTATCCCCATAAAACCAATAATTTTTCTGATACAAAATGTATATTTTAACCTTGTACCATTTATTACTGCAAATAGATTCTTAATAAAAACATAAAATATACAATGAAAAACACACACATTGCACAAAGATTTTACCCTGGAAACCCAAACTGGGAAAACCAACAACATGTTTAGAGTCACACCTTTAATATTTTATTCATCATATATTTTTCATTGTTTACAATACAATATAAATATAAGATCCCGTAACATCCAAACCCATAATCCATCAACCTAGAATAGTCAACAACCCTAATTCATAAACTAGAATTAGAAAACCATCGACGAAAACCATGTGCTGAAAAACTGCCAAAAAATGGATGCAAAAAATTGCCAAAAAAATAATAATTTTGGGGGAACTACCACTAGGCCCCTACGTAGGGGGGATTTCACTGCCCTATGAACCCCCCAGATAGGGGGGCTTCCCCCCCCTCTGACCTCCTAGGTAGGGGGGGCCTAGTGCCCACCCGCGTGCTCGACGCAACACAAACATTAGATCTAGTCATGCAAAGAATATAACACCTGCCCAAGAAGCATTTCATGACACCACAATATCCATAAAATTCTTAACTAAAGAATGTATTGACTATTATTACAATAATATAGAGGTCGTGCCATTACTACATCATTGATATTATACACGATTGTGACGAAATTTGTTCATATAGCTACCAAAAATGAAAAATACTTGGAAAAAAAAAACATTAGAGGTACATCAAAAGAATCCAAATATAATCATAACTATAGTGGCAAGTCAAATTCCAAATAACATCTATCAATCTCTCTACAATTTGAGAGAGACAAAATAGTAAGACAAGTCCAAAACCACACACACACACACACACATGTATATATGTATGTATGTATATACATACATATACACATACATACATATATGCCTATCAAACTTTGGGTTTAGATATGGATATCAAACTCTGCAGCTGTCATTTTAGGACCATGGAATGTATTAGGTAAGACTTTTAAAGATATTTTTTAAGCTTGGTCTGTAGATAGTAGTAGTGTTGAGAAGATGATTTAGAAAATTTTTGTGATGTAAGAGCTTAAGCTAAAATTGTTCATTAATTCAATTTTGATGGTGTTTATATATATTTTTGTTCTTTTTGATGTAATACCTCTTTAGGTATATTTAATGAGATACAAATATTAGCATTGAAACCATGCATATGCAACTACAAATAAGATAATAGCGCTTATGGATGTCAAAATCAATAGACTAAAGCTAAGTACACTAGAGAAGGAACCTCCTTCAAACAATGGTAGTTTCTTTAGGATGAGAGTTTTGAATCCTCTCTACATTTGAAATCATTAATTCCAGGAAGTGATAACTCTAGGGTGAGGAGGGATTTCACCTTTAACTTGTGCCAACATAACAAGATTGAGGATGCATGCAACGTGTTTGAAGAAATGCATGAATGAGATGTCAATTTTCACATGCAATTTTATGTGACTAATTTTAAGATTTAAAAAATTGCTTCCTAGTGATCTAATAGTAAAACCCTAGTTGTTATCACTGAACAATTTTACATTGAAAATTATTGACTAAAATTATATGCAACGAAAACACAAAAGGTCAGAGATGAATAATAAACACATATGAGACACAATATTTGTGTTATGTAATCTTATCAAATTCATAAATCTCGAGGGAAAAACCAACCGTCCCAACTAGTACAATATCACCAAATATGAGGACAACCTTGTCTTCTCAGCCAATACAAATATCGCCAAAATTTGTCGACAAACTTTTCCTCCAATAACCATACAAATAAGAAAACCAAACCTTAGCAAATCCCTTGAAATATCTTATGCCCACAAATCTACTGCTGACCTCCTGTACGACCTGTTGGTTTCAACTGTCAACCCTATATGGACTTGCACGTACTCAGAAAGCTCTGTATGGATGTATGCAACTGTTCCCACTGCAACCCACGTACATACACGACTGTTCCCACTGCAACCTGCATACGTATGTGATTGTTCCCATTGAAACTCGCATACATGCATGAAAACATGTACATACACTTACATATGACTCACTCCACTCATACAATTTCTTCATTCTACGTCTACCTCTCTTTCCCACATGTGTGGTGTGATTTTACTTGCCAAGAAAAAAAAAAAAAAGTCCTCAACCCTAGGCCATATTTTCCACCATGCATAATTTCCCTTTATTGAAAACAACAAGCCTCCTAACACAAGTGCAGACTCACTTATGCTAGCTCCATCATGTCTCCACACATGATCTACACAATATGAAATCTCATAATAAAATCTCTCCTTTATAAACACTCCTTAGAGGTAACCATAGAAGCCCCTCCACAAGTCAACATCAAATTAGGCT
>ML783759.1:649386-666939 GCA_009831015.1 Picea engelmannii
AAATGTATATTTTAACCTTGTACCATTTATTACTGCAAATAGATTCTTAATAAAAACATAAAATATACAATGAAAAACACACACATTGCACAAAGATTTTACCCTGGAAACCCAAACTGGGAAAACCAACAACATGTTTAGAGTCACACCTTTAATATTTTATTCATCATATATTTTTCATTGTTTACAATACAATATAAATATAAGATCCCGTAACATCCAAACCCATAATCCATCAACCTAGAATAGTCAACAACCCTAATTCATAAACTAGAATTAGAAAACCATCGACGAAAACCATGTGCTGAAAAACTGCCAAAAAATGGATGCAAAAAATTGCCAAAAAAATAATAATTTTGGGGGAACTACCACTAGGCCCCTACGTAGGGGGGATTTCACTGCCCTATGAACCCCCCAGATAGGGGGGCTTCCCCCCCCTCTGACCTCCTAGGTAGGGGGGGCCTAGTGCCCACCCGCGTGCTCGACGCAACACAAACATTAGATCTAGTCATGCAAAGAATATAACACCTGCCCAAGAAGCATTTCATGACACCACAATATCCATAAAATTCTTAACTAAAGAATGTATTGACTATTATTACAATAATATAGAGGTCGTGCCATTACTACATCATTGATATTATACACGATTGTGACGAAATTTGTTCATATAGCTACCAAAAATGAAAAATACTTGGAAAAAAAAAACATTAGAGGTACATCAAAAGAATCCAAATATAATCATAACTATAGTGGCAAGTCAAATTCCAAATAACATCTATCAATCTCTCTACAATTTGAGAGAGACAAAATAGTAAGACAAGTCCAAAACCACACACACACACACACACATGTATATATGTATGTATGTATATACATACATATACACATACATACATATATGCCTATCAAACTTTGGGTTTAGATATGGATATCAAACTCTGCAGCTGTCATTTTAGGACCATGGAATGTATTAGGTAAGACTTTTAAAGATATTTTTTAAGCTTGGTCTGTAGATAGTAGTAGTGTTGAGAAGATGATTTAGAAAATTTTTGTGATGTAAGAGCTTAAGCTAAAATTGTTCATTAATTCAATTTTGATGGTGTTTATATATATTTTTGTTCTTTTTGATGTAATACCTCTTTAGGTATATTTAATGAGATACAAATATTAGCATTGAAACCATGCATATGCAACTACAAATAAGATAATAGCGCTTATGGATGTCAAAATCAATAGACTAAAGCTAAGTACACTAGAGAAGGAACCTCCTTCAAACAATGGTAGTTTCTTTAGGATGAGAGTTTTGAATCCTCTCTACATTTGAAATCATTAATTCCAGGAAGTGATAACTCTAGGGTGAGGAGGGATTTCACCTTTAACTTGTGCCAACATAACAAGATTGAGGATGCATGCAACGTGTTTGAAGAAATGCATGAATGAGATGTCAATTTTCACATGCAATTTTATGTGACTAATTTTAAGATTTAAAAAATTGCTTCCTAGTGATCTAATAGTAAAACCCTAGTTGTTATCACTGAACAATTTTACATTGAAAATTATTGACTAAAATTATATGCAACGAAAACACAAAAGGTCAGAGATGAATAATAAACACATATGAGACACAATATTTGTGTTATGTAATCTTATCAAATTCATAAATCTCGAGGGAAAAACCAACCGTCCCAACTAGTACAATATCACCAAATATGAGGACAACCTTGTCTTCTCAGCCAATACAAATATCGCCAAAATTTGTCGACAAACTTTTCCTCCAATAACCATACAAATAAGAAAACCAAACCTTAGCAAATCCCTTGAAATATCTTATGCCCACAAATCTACTGCTGACCTCCTGTACGACCTGTTGGTTTCAACTGTCAACCCTATATGGACTTGCACGTACTCAGAAAGCTCTGTATGGATGTATGCAACTGTTCCCACTGCAACCCACGTACATACACGACTGTTCCCACTGCAACCTGCATACGTATGTGATTGTTCCCATTGAAACTCGCATACATGCATGAAAACATGTACATACACTTACATATGACTCACTCCACTCATACAATTTCTTCATTCTACGTCTACCTCTCTTTCCCACATGTGTGGTGTGATTTTACTTGCCAAGAAAAAAAAAAAAAAGTCCTCAACCCTAGGCCATATTTTCCACCATGCATAATTTCCCTTTATTGAAAACAACAAGCCTCCTAACACAAGTGCAGACTCACTTATGCTAGCTCCATCATGTCTCCACACATGATCTACACAATATGAAATCTCATAATAAAATCTCTCCTTTATAAACACTCCTTAGAGGTAACCATAGAAGCCCCTCCACAAGTCAACATCAAATTAGGCTCTCTATGTGGGTGTGAAGCCCCTACACAAGCCCACAAAGGCCATCACAAAACCCATGGAGCCCCAACTTCATTCTAAGGGAATTTTCACCCAAACTAAAGTGTGATGTAGTGTTGATGATGATTCCCACATGCCCAACACCTGGGGTCATGTGAGAATACCTACCTGAAGCTACAAAACATCAACACTCCCTCTTAATGAGGGAGGTATTCTCACCATACTCCACAAGTGGGAAATGCCTCCATGATTCTACAAAAGAATCAATACTCCCTCTTAGCAAGTGGGGCATTCCATCCTCCATCATCACTTGGAAGTAGATTTGTCTCCCATCCTGGGAGAAACTCTATTTCTCGCACTAGATCCACCACCACAATTGTACTCAAATCCACCTAATTGGATACTCCCTCTGTCACTATAGTGAAACCTATTAAAACAAATGGATCCTCCATGGAAAACACACAACTCCTATAAGCCTCCTACCTATGAACCTCCTGTATGGCCTCCTTAACTCATGACACCTACCTATCATTCCTAGAATATACCTCTCTCCCACCTGAACCTCAGGGGGAACTCCCTTTGAATTTCTGACTCTCTTTGAGTCTCTTGACTCCCTCTAAAGTTAGACTCGCTTCAAGTCTATACCACTGGTGGAGCTATATGCTCCCTCTGAATTTGTGCTATTGGTGGGGCTACCTGCCTCACCACTAGTGAAACTACTTGCCTCACCACTGGTGGAGCTACCTGATCCCTCATCATCTATCATCCATATCCTTCTTGGATACCAATCGAGTCCATATCCTATCAAACCCTGGAAATGTCTCTCATGCACAGATCCCCTGCACAAAAGGTTCCCAATACTTGGGAACTCCTGCCAACTCATCATCCAATAACACCTATCCATACCAGAGCAACACTGCATAGCCCTACTCCTTAATCCATGAGGCTAAGAACACACTCTTGACACCCATAACACATTTTCCAATTGCAATGCATCCCCTGACTCTGTTTGGAATATCATTGCTCCAAATCCCTGTACTACATGCCTAGTCCTCCTATCAAGCTCCTCGTACATACCTAAGTCATAAATTATGAAGCTCATGAACAAATATTATGCCCCCGTCATGTGTTGGTGGCTCTCATTGAATAAGAACCATGCAATACTCCAAGGCGAGAATCTCGCTCATCCAAGTCACAACCATCCAATGAAATTCTGCTCAAGTCCATCATCCAAGTCAGCAAAAGACTCTCTGTGTCTACACATGCTACAAATGAACCTGTGTCCTCTCTCTGAACACTCCCGAGCTATAGATGAACACTTAGTCTAGTTCACTATAGACCTTTGCAACTCATATATGCAAGCTTTCTCATCCTCCTGGGTCAAATGCCTCATACATTATCGTACCTTGACAATATGCAACTCTCTATCCCAATGAATACTCTATCTCATCAACCTGACATACACACGAAGCTATCTCATTTGTGCCAAAGCACTTGAGATGCACCCATTGTAACTCATCATGAAAAGTCATTGAAATTCCATCCACAGGGTTGGCAATTTTCCACACAACATACTGTTATGATTTGGGCTCTCCGCCCATCTACCAGAACTCCCAACCCGCCACACCACTAAGCTACAATAGTCCAAAACTCCTCGTCTAGATATTCTGCTCCATGTATCAAACCAGAGACCATCTAACCTAATGTTACCTGCAACAATCACTATAGCTCGCTATGAGAGCTAACTCCTCAACACTGCTACAACTCCCTCTCAGAGCTATCACATGTGATCTGCTCGAAATAAGAACAAGAAATATGCAACCACCTATAACAACTATGTGTCTCAAAGATTATTCCCTTCTCTTCAAATCCCAAGCTCTAATTCCATGCCAATTTTCACATGCAACTCCATGTGACAAATTTTCATATTTCAAAATTGCTTCCTAGTGATCTAATAGTAAAACCCTAGCTGTTATCACTGAACAATTTTACACTGAAAATTATTGACTGAAATTATATGCAGCGGAAACACAAAATATCAAAGATGAATCTTCAATGTGATGTCCTGTTCCCAAGAGTAGGCCAATAGGGAGTGACTTAGTATTCTATTTATTCCCGTAGACTATAGTCAGGCACAAACAGGGAACAAGATGGAGAAATAAGGAGGAATTGATGGCTAAACAATGAATTAAGCCAAAATACTTAGGAAAAGTCACTTAATCCTAAGTCAACGAAGAATTAGAATGAAAAGGTGCTAAAGGGGGACTTAATTAATTAATTATTCACCTTAGGAGGAAAAGCGCCTAGCTTAAGTGTGGTCAATGGTGAATTAGATTGGGAAAGGTATAAAGGGAGGAATTTGACCTAATTCCTCATTATGCATTGTTATGAATTGATGTTGAGAGTTCCCAGAGGAGGAAGAGAGCCGACCTTACTGTTTTGTGGATTTCTAGAGGAAACCACCACCATTGATCGGTTTCGGTGTTGAGAGACACACCGTAGCCCATCGAAGATACCATCCAGGTATCTCATCGTACTTTTCAGGAGTATCCATTTCAGAGTGCGCAACTCAACCAGTGAGGGCGCAAGTCAGTTTAAGGGTTTGGAAAGCTGCATGAAATTTGAGTCCAGATTGTAGTTTCCTTCGAACCCATTTGAGATCTAGCCAGGGCGCTTATTTTGAGCCATCTATCATTGGATTTTGACGGTGGAATATTTCATGTCGCCTCATCCAGCCATTTAGGGCGTATCTCTTCCAGACAGACATTTGGGGTTGCATGCAGAGTATCAAAGTAGATCCAAGAAATTCCTCCCAACCCAGTTTTGCATTGGGTGAGATGATCGTTTTGAGCCATATATCATCAGATTCTGTTGGTGGAATCCTTTGGGGCGCATCCAGTGTCCCAGGAGGTGCTCAAACCCCCTAGGGGTCCAGATCTAGTGCCTCATAGACTAGATCCGAGATCCGACATTCATCCATTTTAGTATAGAGGCCATGGTGCTTATATTGGAGCAGTTTCCAACTCATTCTGATGGTCTATTCTTCTGGACGAGTTTTCTAGCTGGTAGCGGTTACCGTACTTCTTCAGAATCACATATTTTGCCGATCTATCCATGCATGCATCAGATCTGCTATCATCTTCTGATCATGGGTATTTTTATGCTATTTTCTTGTATTCCAGTGATGATCCATGAGATCTAGTTGACGTTTATATTCTATATTTCCAGTAGGCTATTGTATTTCCATGCTTGAACCGTATAATACATGATATTGGGTTGTTGATGTTCTTTACTTCTGCATGCGTCCTTTATATGTTGTTAAAACCATAAATATGCAACATGGACATGCAATAACCAACATGCACATGCAATAACCCACATGCACATGCAATAACCATCAAGATCTCAAACATACAACTGAAACGCATCCAAAACCCCCCAGTGTATCAGATCTTCAAGACAGAACAATAGATCAGTAGCAAATATCTTGATCAACGAGATCAGGGATATTTCATTCAACACATATGAGACACAATATTTTTGTTCTATAACCTTATCAAATTCATAAATCCTAAGGGAAAAACCATCCCTCCCAACTAGTACAATATCACCAAATTTGAGGACAACCTTGTCCTATTATCCAATACAAATATCACCAAAATTTGAGGATAACCTTGTCCTCCAACAACCATACAAATAAGAAAACCAAACCTCAACAAATCCCTAGAAATATCTTCTGCCCACAAATATGTTGCAGACCTCTTGTACGACTTGCTGACGACACTTGTCAACCTTTTATGGACCTATACCTTACTATGAAACTTTGTACAGATGTACGTGATTGTTCCCACTAAAATCCATGTACGTACACAATTGTTCCCACTGAAACCTACATACAAGCATGAAAACATGTACAAACACTTACGTACAACTCCCTCGACTCGTCCAATTTATTTCTTTTGAGATTGCCTCTCTCTCCCACACGTGTGGTGTGCTTTTCCCTACCAAGAACAAAAAATAGAAAGTCCTCAACCTGAGGCCAGATTTTCCACCATGCAAAATTTCCCTTTGTTGAAAACACCAAGCCTCCTAGCACACATGCAGACTCATTTATGCTAGCTCCATCATGTCTCCACACATTATCTACAAAATATGAAATGTCACAATGACCTCTCTCCTTTATATACAATCCTTAGGGGTCACCATTGAATCCCCTCCACAAGTCAACATCAAATTAGGCTTTCTATGTGGGTGTGAAGTCCTACACAAGCCCACAAATCCCATCACAAAACCCATGGAGCCCTAGCTTAATTCCAAGGGTGTTTTCACCCAAACGAAAGTGTGATGTGGTGTTGATGACAATTCCCACATGCCCAACACCTAGGGTCATGTGAGAACACCTTCAAGAAGCTGCAAAACATCAACACTCCATCTTAGCGAGGGAGGTATTCTCACCACACTCCACGAGTGGGAATGACTCTCAATGTTACAAAAGCATCAACATGAGATTATCCTTGTGGAATGCTATGCTAAGTCACCATGTTCAACTCGTTTCTACCAAGGAGTTCATTTATCTCTCTAAATTAAATCAATGCAATGTTCAAGTTTATGGATTAACTTATGAGAGAGCCAAGGCTATGGTTTCTTCTTCATTGTATCATATGTGTCCCACTATGCTAAGCATGTGCATATGCCTTGAACCCTCCTATAAATGGATTCCCTTGAATAAGAAGTTCTTTGCAATGGATGAGAATTGTCATATTAGGCTATATCTCATTGAAAGGGTATTAGAATGCTACTATAGAGTTTGCATGGAGGAAATAGTGGTCATGGATGAAGGAAAGGATGAATATGTCAGATGCCCCTAGTAAGCAGTAATTGATAGGATTTCCTCTAAAATGAAATGGGAAGTGGAAAAACTAGAATTTATTTCTCTGGATATAGGAAGGAAAATAAATAAAACTACATTTAAGATTGTGCCAGAATATAGCCTTGATTCAACAATTCATGTGCCAAAATTCAAAGAAACAATGTATAATGGTAAACATTATACAATATAGTGGTAGTTTGGTTATACATTATACATTATAGTTCTAGTTATATGACTAAGGACCTCTGTTACAAGATAGATAAAAATACAGTTCCAATAGAAAACCTTAGAAAATAGAGTGGAAAATTCAATAACAGAAAATCAGAAGTCTCTTTAACATGTACATTTGATAGGAAAGTGACTTAAATATGGCCACTGACCTTCTAGAAGAGTTCTCAAAGAAGAAAATGAAGTATTGTGCACCAAAAATAAGATGTTCCTCCCTCTATCAAGATATCTATTGTCTATTCAAAGTAATCTATTCATGTTCCTGGAAATTTAGTTGGAAGGTTTTACGGATACTTCTCTATAAATTATTAGAGATGGAAAAGGAGGACAATTGTGAAAAACCCTTCCCTCCATAAAACACAATCAATATTCCAAGTGTGATATTGCTTGGAGGGAATTAGATAGCTTCTATAACCAATCCAAAGCTAGGTTAGGCTATGCCTTTCGAGTTGATTTCACCACTTCCTTATCTAGTCTAGTTCAAGGAAACCAATTTCTCTTTATGGTTCCAACTAGATTTCAATAGCAAATGCTCATGTGTATTGAAAAATTCCTTTTTGCACTAGCAAATGTTCTCGTGTATTGCAAAATTCTCTTTTCTTCTTCAATGAGTGCCTTCCAAGCACCACATGTTGCATATGGTTTGGTGGAAAGGTTGCAGGTGGTTCAAGCATGTGCACTACATGGGAGTATGGGAGAGAAAGACCATTTATCATAAAATTTAAATAGCTAGAGGGATTTAAATCATTGTGTGTTATAATATATATATATATATATATAGTAAAAGGTGAGAAAGAGAATTTGAGACCAAGGTAACCTACCTCAATAAGACAAATATAAAGCAATAAAAATAAGATTGATGGAAATAAAATAAGATTGGTTGGAACCCCATAGCTCCAACTTGGATTTCTATGGGAATATTATCCGGTGTATTAGAGATGAAGAGGTCACAATATAGAATTATATGTACATAAATGGAAATTGATTAGTCATAATATCAACACCGACTTCTAAACCACAACTCTAGCTCCAAACAATAGCTATAGGTGTCAATGTTCAATGTTTGAATGAATGCATTGCAACAAAATTTATGTTAGAATTATATAATCTCTAGCTTGTGAGACACTAGATTGATAAGAATCAATGGAATTGAATGAGCAAGGATGATCGATATCTTTGAAATGGAAATTGATTAGTGAGAATACTAAGCTGCAATTGACCGACCCTTCTAGATCTCTTGCTTGATGAGAATACTATCCCTAAGGAAGGGTAGGATGACCCTTATTCAAGCTCCCCCTTGATGAGAATATTAATTTAGAGGAAGGGTTGGTTTACCCTTACCTAGACTCTCACTTAGGGAATCATCACATCCATGGTGAAATTAAGAGAAAACATCTCCTCCTTCTTAATTCAGAACCACCACCACCACTAAAATGAAAATTTTGAGAAATTCTTGAATAATTGAATAACTGAATAGAGTGGAAATATTTTGAAATGTGTCATTCTACACATCCAATAATATTACATCCCCCTACTCAAGATAATTTCATGCTCTTCAATTTTCATTTTCTTGATTTTATAAATGAAAAAGAAAGAGTCTTTAATGTATGAATATGTATTTCATGTCAAAGTCTAATTCAATTTGTCGAATAAGAACTCTTTTAAAATTGTAGGTTGATGATCCAATCATCTCCATAATGGGTTTCAATGGTACGCACTCTTCGTGGAATTTTAGCACAAGAGAAGAGATGGGTTTTAAGGACATATGCTTGCATATACAAATATATGTTTGCAACCACTTGTTCTATATTGTTCCTTTCATAATTACCTTATGATTCTTCATATCAAGTTCCATAATTCCCTTCATAGTGACATTATGATTCGTCACATAAGGTTCTGTGGAACACACTCTTCTCAATGATTAGTTGGAACTCCCTTGAAGAATGATATCAAAATTATGTGCAAATATGACAACAATTTCATTACATGTAGTTTTTTAATGAATACGTTATTAACATGATGTTTTATATTTATGACTAAGATGCTAACTTGATGCCACATGACACATATGATGTAACAAATTATAGCGACACACAAATTATGTAAATACGCCACAATCATGACGCAAATCGATGCCACCATGATGTAAAGATGACACAAGGAAAAATAACAACTTTTTTTTTTTTTTTCAGCATTGTGCATACAATGCAAAAGCAACACAAAATCCCATTGCAAAAACCTAACAGGCACTAGAAAAATAACTTAACGCGGGAAAAATGGGCTATAATGATGCTACAACCCTAGATTGTAGTAGTGTTGGCATTTTTGGTATACCTTATTCTCATTCCCTTGTATCTCATTCTCTTTTTCATATAAAGTACATTTGAGGATAGTTAGTGGAGTAACCAAATTTGTGTAGTGAACATAAATATATTAATAAATAATCATAAATACACATAATAACAAACAAATAAATGAAGTGACACATCCAACCAAAGGACACGACTTTTCAACCACTGTGACTAGTCAAATGCTATAAGTATATTGTCACATGACATTGTATTAATCATCTCTTATCTCTGATATTATATTTTATATTCTTATCGATATGGATTATATTATGTTATCCTATTTATTTTGGATATCCATTTTATGAACTAGATTTGTTCATTTCAATTTTTGTTGCTACTTATAGCACCAATAACCAAAATATACAATTAAATTATATTTGGCATCAAAATTAAACACATGCAAAAAAGAAACCACACCATTACGTTGATAGGGGAAATATCCCACCTTCAACATCCATTGTTTTTGAAAGATTCCAATTAGACCTCATATTGTTTGGAATATGGAATCTGTTAGCACCAATATTGTTTTTAGCGCCTGGCCATCATCCAACATCTCCAAGGGTTGGTTTCAAAAGGAAGCTTTATCATTTTTTATCTTCATTTCCATTTGCAATTGTGCATTGTAAACTCGATTGTGCATTGCAAACTTGAATATGCACTGCAAACTTAACTGTGCGCTACAAACTTGACCGTGCGCTGGAAACTTAACTGAAACAATTTACAACAAATTAGTACACAACATAATCGTATTTTCATCATAACTTTTAAGTTCCGATTTGGGTTCTTCTAAATTTTTTTGTGGAGATGAACCATAATATCATTGACTTGCTAACCAAAAATACGCCTGACCCAGTTCGTCATTGTGGAGAAAATTTGAAATCATCACCTACATGAAAGTTTGCAGCGAATCATGAAATTGCACTGCAAACTCTAACAGTCTGATAAATCTGAGCTATAGGAGGGTTGCCACCTATCTGAGGAGGTTCGAATGGGTTCTTAGAGATCAGTTAGACACCAAAGGACACTTGTACCTAAGATTCAGCTCCACTAAATCTCCATGCAATGAGCTGACTGCAGTTGCATTTATTCTAAAAGACAATTTCTAGGAATCAACGAATTAGTTGGATTTTTTGTTTGCCACATATCTCTAAGGCATAGAATCCAATGGATGGAGTAGGCTACTACCTCCTAGAGATATTATTGATGTGATTTTCTATTTAATGAGTGAGAGGACTCTAAAAATAGAGGCTTGATCTTGAGAGAGCTAGAGGAGCAGTTTAGTTGTGTATGATGATTTGTAAGCCTACTTGACATATCATAATGTAACATTTTTGCCATCAGAGATTCATGAGAGTTGTTACTATCAGATTGTGTTTTCTTTGTTTTCCATTTTACATTTTCATCTTGCTTGAATGAATTTAATACAATGAGGATTAATGGATGTTCATGGGTAGGAGATTCATGAGCTGCAAAGGATTTGCAATGATTGCCTTCTTTCATGATTTATGTTCAAGTATTATTTTTATTCATTTTGCAAAGAGGATAATTGCTTGATGAATATTTCTTCTTAGTGCTATCTACTTCATTCTTCTATTCATCATTATATAGCCCTTTTTTTCTGGTAGGCAGCTTGATTGCCTTTGATCTACAGAATGTTATGACTCCATGCCTAATGGAATGTCTCTGCAGACAGTCTATTGCTCTCTTTATTGCTCTTTATTGTTAATCCACCAACCGTAAAATTGATTTAATTATTCAAATTCTGATGGGTATTAGGCTTACACCTACACAAATTTAGGTGTGACTTCTAGTACTAACATTTTCGACATCGTTGTCGGGGACAAAGTTGAAGATTTTCCCTGGGAGAACGACAAAGCTTAGATTCAGTCTTTGATGGTGAACAAAGGTTGCGACATAGTATAAACTGCATCATTCACCTGGCAACTCCATGAAGGACATATTCAATGGAAAATCCACAATTTCAGAATGTCAAAGGCATTTGTTGTTGTTTTGGCTCAGAGGTTTTCACCTCTTAACTTTTCTGTGCAGTTCTTGGTTTCCCACATCTAGCACCTCGTATATAAGAATGTGGATATTTTCTACCTGTATTCAGAGAAAGGAAGGAGGATAATCCTACACAACACCTCATTATGTTTCATCAATGTATGGATCAGTTAGATATACATCACGAGGATGTTCTCATGAAAATGCTCATGTATTCACTAGAAGGAGACGCTCAAGGATGGTATAGATCTCTTCCTCCCTCAAGTATTTCATAATTACAAGAGTTTCATACCGTGTTTCATCATCATTTCAAAAGATTTTATCCAGTTGATCTTCTTTTTGAAAACTGTTGTAGATAATTTGAATTCTACATCCAACATTCATTTAGTAATTCTTTTGGTTATAAGGATGAAGTAGAAAAAACTATTGAGCATGTAGAGGAGGAATCATCCCCATGTAAAACCTTCTCTATTTCCTTACTTTCGAAATAAGAGTTTATTGATTGTTTTAATGTTAAGGATGTTGGTGATAACAACACTACAGACACATTTGTCCTTGACCCGAATGTCTTTAGTAGTTTTGAGGCTGCTCCGAATTTTCATGAAGATCAAGTTATTTCTTTTAAGTATTTAGATGCCAAAGAACTAATGTACACATAAACACATGATAACTATGAAAATTATTCTTGTCATGAAGAAATAACTGCAGAATAAGATTCTCCTCGAGTCTTTCAAGAGGTTTCCTACGATGTGTTTTCACCTGTGATTAAAGAGAAGGATGATAAACAGGTCCCTGAGCTTGTGTGTGTTCAAAGTTTACATGTTTATGATAAATTTGAAAATATACTTACTCCTGTAAAAGATCATGAAGAAAAGCTTCATTTTTAGCCTTCTTTGAAATATTTGACAATGGTGGAAATATATTGCAACAATCTTTTTTTTTTCAGAATAGGAGAGATCATAATGTTATTCACATAGAAACTTCAGTACAGTGGCAACCTTGTCCTTTTGATCAACCCAATTTTTTTTGTCATGATCCAATAGCCAATTAGATGGAGTCTCTGTTTTCAAAAGCTTCACATGTTGATAGTTTAGGCATGGTGTTTATTTGTTGTTGTGAGTATGAACCGTCTAAGAATTTTTTGTTGCATACATTAAATTATTTTTATGTTTTTTTAGACACCTGCAAGCATAAATCCATGCCATGAAATCTGTTGCTTGATTGGATATTTGGAAAATTTGTATATACATGAGAAAAGTGGTTCTTCAGTTGGTTAGT
The DNA here is from genome assembly GCA_009831015.1 of Picea engelmannii. Classification (NCBI taxonomy): domain Eukaryota; kingdom Viridiplantae; phylum Streptophyta; class Pinopsida; order Pinales; family Pinaceae; genus Picea; species Picea engelmannii. The sequence goes on from ML783759.1 coordinate 662,482, forward strand.
ATAGGAATTGTAAATAAATAAGCTTGATGTTTCAAGCATTTCCTTCAGTTTACACAGTGTGGTTAGATTATAGTTTGAGGCTTGTTTTCAGTGTGTGAATGTTTTAATTTCCAATAAAGAGCAGAAGTATACTTCAGGCAGGAACAATTCACATTTTGCAGCTCAGGTCGACTATAGTGCATGATGGACAACTACACGTTTCATATTTTCAAAATGGATAAGGCATTGGAACTACAAGTTCTTGGCAGCACATATGGAGCATGCCATTCCCCAATAGGATCCAATACTAGCACCAATATATTTTTTAGCATGTGGTCGTCATCCAACATCTCCAAGGGTCAGTTTCAAAAGGAAGCTTTATCATTTCTTATCTTCATTTCCATTTGCAAATGTGCGTCGCAAACTCAACTGTGCGCTGCAAACTTAAATTTGCCTTGCAAACTCAACTGTGTGCTGCAAACCCAATTGTGTGTTGCAAACTCGACTATGCACTACAAACTCAAATGTGCGCTGCAAACTCGACTGTTCACTGCAAAATTAACTGTGCACTACAAACTTGACTGTGCGTTGCAAACTTAACTGAAACAATTTACAACAAATTAATACAAAGTAGAATCGTATTTTCATCAGAACTTTTAAATGTAGATCTGGGTTCTTCTAAAAATTGTTTTGGAGATGCATCATAATATCATTGACTTGATGACCAAAAATCATTCTGACCCAGTTCGTTGTTTTGGTGAAAAGTTGAAATCGTCACCTACAAGAAAGTTTGCAGCGAATCCTGAAATTGCGCTGCAAACTCTAACAGTATGATAAATCCGAGATGTAGGAGGTCTGTCACCTATCTTAGGAGGTTTTAATGGGTTCTCAAATATCAGTTAGACACCAAAGGATGTACCTAAGATTCAACTCCACTAAATATCCATGCAATGAGCTGGCTGCAATTGCATTTATTCTAAAAGACAGGTTCCAGGAATCAAGGAATTAGTTGGATTTTCTGTTTGCCACATATCTCTAAGGCATAGAATCCAATGCATGGAGTAGGTCGTGACCTCCTAGAGATATTATTGATGTAATTTTCTATTTAATGAGTGAGAGGACTTCAAAAAAAGAGGCTCGAGTTTGAGAGAGTTGGAGGGGTAGTTTAGTTGTGTATGTTGATTTGTAAGCCTACTAGGCATATCAAAATGTAACATTTCTGCCATTAGAGATTCATGAGAGTTGTTACTATCAGATTGTGTTTTCTTAGTTTTCCATTTTCCATTTTCACCTTGCTTGAATGAATTTAAGACATTGAGAAACAATGGTTGTTCATGGGTAGGATATTCATCAGCTGCAAAGGATTTGCAGTGATTGCCTTCTTTCATGATTTATGTTCAAGTATTCTTTTTATTCATTTTGCAAAGAGGATAATTGTTTGATGAATATTTCTTCTTAGTGTTATCTACTTCATTCTTATGTTCATCATTATATAGCCCTTTTTTCTGGTAGGCAGCTTGATTGCCTTTGATCTGCAACATGTTGTGACTCCATGCCCAATAGAATGTCTTTGCAGATAGTCTGTTGCTCTATTTCTTGCTCTTTCTTGCTAATCCACCAACCATAAAATTGATTTAATTATTCAAATTATGATGGGTATTAGGATTACACCTATAACAGTCTAGGTGTGACTTCTAGTGCTAACAGAATCCATGTGGATTTTTCCCCAACAACCATTATTGATTTTATGTTTTAAGGAATAAATTCAGTCCACGAACTAACAACGAAATGTTGTCCTAATCTAAATCCTAGTTAGTATTTGAGAGCAAGAAATGAAAATTAAATAAACAACCATTCCAACCATTAGAACATTTTGTTGTTGTTGTGGAATAATGGTTAAAACAATGAAATCACCAATCATCAAATCAAGTTCGCCTCATATTAATAACTAACAACATATTCATATTCACCATTGGCAACTAATTGAATCAAAACAATAATAAGACATTACCATTTGTAATAGAGTATTCTACAACAAAAGTAAAATTCTTACCATAATTCTAGTATAAACAAGAAAGGGAGTAGTTTCACACCACACATACACTAGAATGAGTCTCCAAAAAGTGGCAAGTAATGGCTTCTCTTCATTAACATTTCATAGAATAGTCTACAAATGTGCACAAGCAAACGTTTTTTTTTCTATTACTTTTATCTTATTTACACCCAAGAGGGAGAGGGAGGTTAATCATTTTGATTCCTCCACTTGGATATTTGGTTCCCTTCTTAGATTTTTTGTTTCTTTATTCAACTGTCTTTGACGTCACTTGGGGGTTTGACTCCTTTATTCGTCCTCACTCATTATTTAAATTTTGACTTCCCTTCTTGGATATTCAATTTCTCTGTCCAACTATCCTTTTGTGCCATCTGGGGTTCATCTCCTTTCTTGACCATCTAAACTTATTGTACTATTGCACCACCTAGTAGTTTCAATTTCTTTTGTTAGTACTTCCTTTTCTTTAACTATTTAAGTCTCTTTCTTTCCTATTTGATTCCTTTTGTAGTCTTTGTAAGTTGTTTGCATGTTAGTGTACAAAACATAGAACACATGGGTTGACTTTTAACATTAAATCAATAATCTCATTGAACAAATCCATTTTGGTATTTCAAATTAAACTGGGCTATAACGAGTTTTTTGTCCATTTTGTTAAGTTTGAGAGAAAGGCTGAAAATCTCACATTATCTAGGTTTCAGAAGTCCCGATTTGAGGATTGAGACCAATCTTGAAATCAAAACCCAATCACACACAAGTTCTAACAAGGAGGCCTTGAATTGAGAAATAGGGATAATTATTTAATTACGTTGAGTAGAGATTCAGGTTAAAAGAAGAAATATTTGAAAAAGTGTTTGGAAGGAGGCCTTGATTTGAGTGATCAATCCTATTACACAAATCAGGGAAAGGGCCATGAGAAGAGTTAATTATAAGTCCCCATTTGGTAATTGGGGCCAATTTCCAAATTAGGCCAAAGGCTTTGAAGAAAGCTTAAAGTTTGAAAGGAAAGGATCTAAGTTCAAGGCACCGTTCCAAGGGTTCAATCAAGAATTCACAAGAGTTTAGACAACCTATGAAACAATTAGGTTGATGGTAAGGGGACCCCAATTTGGCTATTGGGGATGGTCATGAAATCAGGTCATAGAGGAAGTGAACTTGGTGAAGAAAAGTCTCAACTTTGACAATCATGGACGATTGCTAAATTGGGTTCAAAAGGATGTCAACGAGAACCTTTCACTAGTTCAACGAGTTATAACAAGGGCTTGGAATGCTCAAAAAATTGAATAGAGTGAAGGCTCAATGGAAGTAAAGAGGCAATAGGAAGGTATGGTTTGGAAATGGGGGGTTGGATTTTGAATGGGGAAGAAAATAAGGGGTCTGATTTGAGGATTAGGCTTGATCTAAAAACTGATAGATAAGTCAAAAGGTGAAAATAAAGGGAAGGAGTTCAAACTTGAGTTTAAAATAAGAACTCAAGACTTGAAACAAAACTCAAGGGAAAAGTCTAAAACCTGACCTTAAATAAAACTCACATTCAAAAATGAATAACTAAGGGTCTCGCTTAGGCAATTTGGTCAATTTTGGAATTGGGGAAGAAATTCAAAAATAAGGATAAGAAGAGGATCAATTTGAGGATAGAGCCTAATCTAGAAATTGGCCTTGATTTTTCAAATTGGAGACCAAAAGTGATAAAACAAATAACATTAGGAAAACACGCATAAACCAAAAACTTAATTGAGGAATAAATTTCAAAGAAGAGAAGAACAAATTCAAAATCAAGGCAAGTGACACATGAAGGCCCATCAAAATTAACCATCTAAAAAGAATGAACAATATAGGCAATGGGGAACCAAGATCAATGTAAATTCAAAAATAAGAAAGCATACTGTGACTAGTGAAGTTAAGGAGGGGATCCAAGTTTTTCCCAAAACTTGGGGGGTTGTCAAGGGCTCAACAAATAGTGACATACTGGGTGAATCCATGAATATTTGAATCATTACTTATTCAATCATATTTTTTAATGGGAATCCATAAATTTCAAAATAATCAGGCCTTATAATTTAAAAAAATGCTCTTTAGGTTTTTTCCTTGTAACATGAACCCATAGTATCTCAATCATGCAACTTGAATGGATTAGAAACTTTTCCTTAAGATAAAAAGTATGGAGTTGATTTCCTTTAAAACTTCACCTAATGTTTCATGTAATAGTCATAATCACAAGGTATTTCTTTAAATTGGGTTGAAGATTTTGAGAAAACATGTTGTTTCACTTTCCTACGGTGTTGCTCCACTACTCACGAGTGTCCATAGCCCCAATGGAGTCACCCCAAGATCATAGGCCTTGTTCCACTGCTAGCGAGTGTTCATAGCCTCGATAAATATATTTGCATTCCCCCACATACCATTGAATTTCCTTTCCCAAGCATTTT
>ML783759.1:666989-684890 GCA_009831015.1 Picea engelmannii
GCTCCACTCATTTGTGCCAAAGAGATCATCAAGATTGAAAACAAGGAGATATGAAAGTGAAAATTATACAAATCTAAAGAAAAGTAGTGCTCAAACTAGGTTTGGAATCTTCTTAAAAAATTAAAAGTGTATGGCCACCTAGGAAACTTAAAATTCAAGGGGAACTAACCAAAAGTAAGCTCATACCTACATCAAATTTATAAGGAATATAGCAGAAGAAAGAAAATATAAAATAATACAATCAAGTTTGAGTAGGCAATAGAGTCTTGGGATGCAAACCATCAACCTTTAATAAGCGAAAAATGAACTATAAGAAAATGAATTACTCAGAATGAATGATGATAAAGTTGCTATATGTCATATTCAATTTAGAATCAAACATGAATCATCATAAAATCGATGCTAAAAAAGTATCTAGAAGAAAAACAATTTATGTGGGAAACTAGGCAAATAAGTAGCTCATTTATATTGGTTAAGTCTTAATATCTTGATTATTTATTGCTTACCCAATGGTGCTTCCAATTATCATGAACCAAGGTTTTCTATTGGATGCACATACCAAGTATAATACATTTTATTCTTGGACCTACAAGAATACTTCGGTTTGAGGGGGTGAATGTTTGCTCCAACAACTTCTTTCTTATAATGTGCATATCATAAGATACCATTTGAATCTTCTATTGGACAAGTTCTCTCTGTTTGCATGCCATGCAATGTCCCCAAAACCACTTCTTAGATTTTGATCCATGTCTTCTTTTGCAACTGATTAGCCAGTGGTACATTCCATCCCTGCATAAACACAACATTAAGTGTGAGGGAGGTTTTGATTAACCGAATAAAATAGAAAAAACAAAACTTAACACATATCTTTAGCAAACTTTAGGATCTGATTTATGAAACAAAATTTTCAAAAAAAATCATTTGAGTGCTATGATTTGATCATGTTTCATATTTTCCAAAGGGAAGATCATTCAAGTCTATAGGGAACATTTCTTCATTCAACATTGTGTTCAAAATTCTATGTCCTTCCTTTTGTTAGGTATGAAAAATATTCTACATTAGAGGCCTACAAATAAGACATCCATAGGATAAGAACACGATAAGAAAAAATGGCACGATAACAAAAAATGACGAACCAATAGTTGACCATATTATTATTTTCGACTAATTCATCAACAAAAACTTAGTTTATCTTTCATATTATATACACATCATAGACTTGGACTAACTTTCTTTTGAACACAACAAAAATAGATTGAAGAACAAGGTTAATATGAAACATCCATAATACATGAACATGGCTAATAGTGAAGGATCATGGAAAAATTCATCAATTAGTTTATTGTCAGGCTCATGTTTCTTTTAAAAAAGGTTCAAGATTTGATTCAACAAATAAATATTAGAATACTCTAGAAAAGATAGTATCTAAATCAAATAGAATATTTTTGAGACATCAATCTGTAAGATCACAATGGCTAAGATGCTTAAATGCAAAGGTTTTCCCTTCACCATCAAACTTAACTTCGGACAAGAGATCTACTATATTCTTTGAGATAGAATGTAATGGCATTGGAAAACTAAAAACATGATCCCATACATGGGTATGGAGAGGAGCCATGGGTTATTACTGCATTTCTAATACTGGCCCCACACGGGTTGGCTTGTCATCCAACCCTCCTCTACTAGAAATGTTGATAGGGGGAAATGTCCTGTCTTGAAAATTAGGGGTTCACCGCAATGAAAGGTCCCAATTATACCTCTTTGGAATAGGGAACCCATTCATATTCTAGCTTGGCAACCATTACTGAATTTATGATTTTAAGGAACAAATTTTAATTCCTAAACATAGTCCTAGAACTAAAAATGAAATGTTGTCATAATATAACACCCAACAAGGATTTGAGAACAAGAAATGAACATGAAATAAACAACCATTCTAGCCATTAGAACATAAAATTGTTTCTATGGAATACTGGTCAAAAAAGTGAAATCACCATTCATCAAATCAAACCAGCCTCACATTACTAACCAATAACCATTTCATAGCCACCGCTAGCAATTGATTGAATCACAAAAGTAAGAAGAAATCACCATTTGTGTTAGAATAGTCTCTAGCAAAAGTAAAAATCTTATAGTCATTCTAGTATAAAAAAGCAAGGGAGTAGTCCCACACCACACATACACTAGAATGAGTGTCTAAAAAAGTGGCCAGTAATGACTTCTCCTCATTAACATTTCATAGAATAGTCTATAAAGATGCACAAGCAAGAGACTATTTTCTATCAGTTTTATCTTATTTATACCCAAGAGGGAGAGAGAGGTTAATCGTTTTGATCCCTCCACTTGGCTATCTGGTTCCCTTCTTAGCTTTTTGGTTTCTTTGTTCAACTATCTTTTCCACCACTTAGGGCTTCGATTCCTTTGTCAGTCCTCACTCCTTCTTGACAATTTTGATTTCCTTTCTTGGATATTCAATTTCTCTATTCAACTATCACTTTGTGCCACTTGGGGTTTGTCTCCTTTCTTGACCATCCAAAATTCTTGTACTCTTGTGCCACTTGGAAGTTTTGATTTCTTTTGTCATTTTGAGCTTACTTTTCTTTGACTATTCTAGTCTCTTTCTTGGTCATTCAATTTCCTTTGTAATTCATTGTAATTTTCCCACATGTTAGTGTATAAAACATGGAATGCATAGGTTAACTTTTAACACCAAGTCAATAATATCACTGAACAAATCCTTTTTGGTATTTCAAATTAAACTAGGCTATAATGAGATTTTTGACCATTTTTCTATGTTCGAGAGCAAGGATTAAAAATGCATATTATCTAGGTGTTAAGAGTCCTAATTTTAGGATTGAGACCAATCTCAAAATCAAGACCCGATCACACACAAGTTCAAACATGGAGGCCTTGATTTGATAAATTAGGTTGATTTCTAAATTGGATTGACCAAATATTTAGAGAAAAATGAGAAAAGTTCAAACAAGTGTTTGGAAGGAAGCCTTAATTTGAGGAATCAATCCTATTGCAAAAATCAAGGCAAGGGCCATGAGAATAGGTGAGTATAGGTGATGATTTTGCAACTATGGTTGATCGCCAAATTGACTCGTAAGCTTTGAGAAAAGCTCAAAGTTTGAAAGAAAAGGTTCTAATTTTTGGGAGAATTCCAAGAATTCGAGCTAAAGTTCACAAGTGTTTGGACAACATATTGAAAAATTAGGTTGATGGTGAAGGGAACCTAATTTGGTTATTAGGGATGATTGTGAAATTGGGGCATAGAGGAAGTGAGCTAGGTGAAGAGAAGTCTGAATTATGGCAATTGTGGTCACTCACCAAATTGGGTTCAAAAGGTTGTCGAAGAGAATATTTCACTCGTTCAAAGAGTTAGAAAAGGGGTTTCAAGTGCTCAAAAGTTTGAACAAAGGGAAGGTTCAATGGAATTAGAGAGGTAATAGGGAGGTTCAGTTTGGAGATTGGAGGTTGGAGTTCAAAAGGAAAAGAAAAGAAGGGGCCCGATTTGAGGATTAGGCCCAATCTAAAAATTGGGAGAAAAGCTCAAAAGGTGAAAAGAAAGGGAAGAAGTTCAAACTTGAGTTTAAAAGAAGAACTCAAGACTCGAAAGAAAACTCAAGGGAAAAGGCTCAAACCCAAACTCAAATAAAACTCACATTCAAAAACAAATAAATAGGGTCTTGATTTGGCAATCAGATCGATTTTGGGATCAAGGAAGAACTTAAAAAACAAGGATAAGAAGAGGCCCAATTTGAGGATTGGGGTGGATCTATAAATCGACCTTGATTTTTCAGATTGGAGGCCAAAATATTTTGAAAAAATAAAATTAGGAAGAAAAGCATGAGAAAGGGGAGAAACCAAAAACTCAATTGAGGGATAAATTTCAAGGAAGGAAAGAAACTATGTCAAAATCAAGCAAGTGAAACATGAAGGCCCATCTAACTTAACCATATAAAAATAATTAACAATGCAACAAGACAATGAGGAACCAAGGTCAGTATAAATCCAAAAATAAGAAAGAATACTTGTTGGTGTGTTTAATTTTCTAATTAAACCATCCAATGCATTCAATTGTCAACCTAGGGTAAGTATTTTATTACAAGATCATTGTGCAACGTATATGCGGACAAAGATTTCTCCTAACACTACCTGATGAATGAAATTTCACTAATCCTAACTCACACACTTACAACACAATCACTGTGAATAAATTAGATCCTTATATCAACTAAAACTTCAATCAAGAAAATGCTTAAAAATAATCCATAAGAATCAATCCACCTTCTACTAAAACTGAACCAATGATTAAGAGATTTTGTACTTGCTAATTATCCAATCCTTACTGCTAAAACCAAATAGAATCTTAATAAAAATCACAAAGAAAGTTGTGGGGAAGCAAGGAACACATCTGTCAATAAATCCATCCTTTCTTGTAACTGAACAATCCTTTTGCAATTAACTAGAGACACATTCTTGATGGGATCAAACAATCTTCTTCTATAACTAACAAAGGAAGAACACAGTCGTTTTGATGGGATCAAACCTTGCTGCAATTAATCAGAACACACAAAGTGGTATCCCCATTTTGTGGGATAACTAAGGAGATTATGTCTCGAGGCCGTTAGGTTGCAGATATGGAGTGCCAAGAGACTACATTACCAGCAATATCCACTTGCACAGATGGAGACCCTTCTCACCACCACAAAGGTCATAGATTTTCAAATGGCATCCACCACACCAACTAGCTTCCAAGAGGCACTGGGCCTTCCTCCATGGGGTACAAGGCAGTTATTGTGGTGAGTGTCATTTCAATATTTGAGTCATTTGAGTATGTTGTATCTTAGACTGCTTTAGATTTCATGACATGTGCTTGAACATTATGCCTTTTTCCATGTTTCAACTTGGTGGTTGACATTATACCATAGTAAGTGGTATTCCTCGAGAATGGGTTTTCTACTAGGAACTCCCTTGAAGAGACATCGTACCGTTCCCGACCATACTTACCACATTTCATCACTCAAACCCCCCATTTCCTTATCTCTTGGGATTTTAGGTTGTATTGGCCCAAGAAGGGGTTGTCCCTCATTCTATGGGAAGAAGGGGCTGAAGGGACAGAGGGATTTTTGTTGGGTAAAAGATAAAAGCCTATGTATAAATCTTCCATATGCCTCTCCCAGGGATCCCCCAAAAAAGAAATGAAACAATTATATGTAAGAAAAGGGGGACCCACAAGAGTAAAAGATAAAATTCTTAGGGGGTTAGTTGAAGGATAGGAGGTCTCATCACAAGACGACCTATCATGATCATGGGTATCTAGCGGTATGAGAATACCATCATCTGGACACCAAGCTAGGGTAGTGGCTTTGAATTGCACAACTGAGAGAAAGGGGGTCTCATCACAAGCCAACCTTCTCATTTCCGCAAAGTATTCATGAGTGTCATTGTCATTATATGGATACCACGCTAGGACACTAGCCTTCAACTCATCCTTAAAACATGACATAAACAAATAATGGAAAAATGATGGTCTTGGAAAAAATTGCATTGCAAACGAAGATGCCACACACCCTCTACAAAGGCACCCATGAATGCGACACTACAACCCATTGTATGTCATGAACCTTATGACCATTGAGTCTTGATCCTTAACCACTTCATCCACTTCACATGCCTTAGAGAGGGATCTCTTGGAAACACTCCTTGACCTAGGGCAAGGTCTACCCAATAGGACACCTCATCAACGCTTCCATATCTAAGCTTGGCAAGTCACATAATGTATTTGAGCACTTAATTATTTGACAAGGTAATCTTTGATGCACATGATTAGGTGGCTCATTTATTGAATTGATTTAATTATCTTGATATTTTGACTTGAGATCCTTGGAGGGTATGCTTATTTGTCTTTGCAAGACCTAGTTGGTGGACAATTTTGGAGGAACAAGCCTAGCTTGGGCTTCCATGGGGCTTGAATCCCACAGGTGGATGTCAAGGGCCCGCATGCCAGATGAGAGAGACATATATTTAGAGGCCTAGAAGACATTTTGGATGACATAACCTAGCCCTCATATGCCAAACTTTTTGCCTAGGAGAGGTAAAACGTCACCTTTGGAGGCATGACATCATCTAGGAGGGCTAGGGTTTGGTGGCGAGGTTATCATTCATTAACACAAGGAAAATTTGAGGAGAATGAGGCTTTGAACATGAAGAAATGACTTGGATGATTGACATGTGACTTTGGGAATCCTAACCACACTCCTCCAACACCAACGACTTGCTCCTTGTGTCAAAACGTCCCCTAAAGGGGTGACATCACCTTGAGTTAGGTTTTTTTTGTGTAAAAGTAAACTTTAAGTGAATTGTTTAATATTACTTGTGTAAAGGGGTAAGATTAGGGTTGTTGACCCCTAGTCTTGTGGTTTACCCTAAAATTATGTGGACAATCTATTTTGGATACATTTTGTATAAATAGAGATCATAAGATCTCATTTCATAACATAACTCTCCCATCTTGGTGATTCAGGGGATCAAATTTTGCTCAAAATTCAAAGTGCTCAGAATCGCTTCAAAACAAATAGGGAAGTAGGCCTCATTGTCATGAACCCAACGCACTTCAAACGGGTTCAAATAGACACTGTATGAGGGAGATATCACGTTCTGTTCGATTTGCCAAACATGCAAAAATTTGTTGACTGTACAGTTCGTACAGTTGTTGACGTGGCATGATGTTGATGTGGTATGATGGTGATGTGGCAAGTGTTGAATTGGAAGTTTAGTTGGCAGACACAGGGGTGAATGAGATTGCAACACGTGGCATCATTTTGGCAAATGGTATGGTGCCACGTGGCCTAGACATGGGCTGCCATGTGGCACCGTGTTAAAGGTTGATTGGTTAAAAATTTTGTGGATTCCACGGGGGTCGAACCCTGAACCTCCCATAATATGGCTAAGTCTTGGAAAAGGCCGCCCAACTAGCACGCCTAACGGTGGTTCTTAACAATACTATGGCAAAACTTGTATTTAAGTTGACATATGTTTTATGTTGGGGCGCGTCCGGGCTGGGGCTTAGCCCCAGCCCTCGGTCGCGGTTGTTCTCCCATATGACCACACCTTTACAAATAAGGCGTGTGCACCCAATGGTTATACATCCGCCACCACTTGTCAAGTGCTCATGTCATTTGGCATTGGAGCCTTTTTTCGCGCTAAAGACTTGGCCACATGGCCCCATGCACCCAACACCTCCATCTTTAGGGGCTCAAAATCCGCTAACGGTGCGACATTTTGGCACCAATCACGGGAATGCATGTGTGTGTTGGGTTTAGGCATGGGAAACACCCAAAATCCAGGTTAGACACATAGAGGTGCGATATGGTGAACCAAATACAACAAACTTGAAGGGGAAAACTTCCAGGAAGCATATCTTCTTCATTTTTTGGCCAAATCAGGTGTTGAAAAATCCCAGCTAAGGGTTTTTGGACGTTCTGGAGCCATTGGAGCCATCTATTTGGCATTTTGAGCATTGTAAAGTACTGATTTTATCACTTTAAGCAATTAATATAAAAGAGCCATTGGAAGCTAGACTAGGAGATGTAGCCCAAGAGAGGGGTGAACTCCTTTATCATTTGTTGTGTTATGTGTTTACTGTTCACTGTATTTTGTTGGTTATTGTCTGCATCTTGAATGTGAAAGTTTCTCTAACTTACGTGTTTGCAAATTGATCCTTTTGCCTAAGCATACTTAATTAAAAACTTGCAAATATTTCAAAGATACAAGCCTTTTCATTTTCACAAATCACTTGGAGAGGTACTTGGACTAAATTTTTTCTATATTTATCTATTTCTCTCTTTTTCTCTTGTGTATGGCTACTTTTTTGGTTATTTTGTTTATGGAATTGATGCGCTAGCCTTGGAAGGCTCTTCTTTGCTACTGTTGTGGTTTATCTTAGAATTTTCCTTGAATTGGTAAGGCTTTTGTGCATTGTATTATCATTTTGTTTCAAGACAAGGTTATTTTGATAGAGCTAGGTGGCACGTATAAGGGCATACATCCCCACCTTAGCCTCCATCACTTTATGCTTAAATTTTATCGATTTAACAAGGGTTTTCTAAGAGAAGTATAAGTGCATACACTCTGTTAGCCTAAACCCTAGCTAGGGATACTTGCTTTGGGGAGTAAGAGGATTTACACCCCCAAGGAGGTAGTATATTTGGCTCTTTCTTTTCTGGACTCTATTAACCCAATCATTAAAGGAACTAGTCGTCACTTATTGCATTGGAGATATAAAATTGTTGCTCTTGAAAACATGAAATTTCATGATTTTGAAGTTGTTCCTAGTGGAATCAAATATATGCTATAAATGTTTTCTTGAGCCACTAGGGTGTTTCATTTCTCCAAGTATTTGTTTCTGATGTTGCAAATTTAACCTACATCCATTAGGGCTGCAAAAAACCCTAACTAAACTCTTCAATAACTCCTAATTTAACCGTTGAAAATTGCCTAAAATCTGCCCACATAATCTACTAAGTACAACACACCTTTTGGCAAGTTTTGAACAAGTTTTAGTGGTTAAATCTCTTGATGTAATAACAAGTTTGTTACAGCCATAAGGCTGATAAACGTCACTGCAGTTAGTTTTTTATGAGAGCCTTTCCTTTTGTGCTAAAGTCTTGCTCTATCATTGTTTAGCTAAACTAGTTTTTACTAGCTTGTCTCATGCTTATTCAAATGGACTTTTAGCACTTATATTGCAGCCCTTATTATCTTTTATATGCTGATATATATCATTGATTTTTTCTGAAATTAGGGAAAACAAGATTAACTTGCTTGTCCACCTAATATTACTATATGCAAGTGTGGATTTTCTTGTGTCTCAAGTAGGTACAAACACCCTTTACAGGCATCCGAAGAATTGGCAACCTTAAACCACCCGGAGACGCGTCATCAATGCCATATTTCCTCTTCCATCACTGAAATTTAGGGGGATAATTATCTTCTTTCCCTTGCATCCATCTCAATCTCCCCAGGGTCACTGAGATCGGCTCCCTAGAGTGAACTAGTCACACTCGAAGTACGAGAACTATATCGAGGTGGCATTGGGTATAATGTTCCTTAGTTGTTGCCATTTTGGTGGTTGGGTCGGGCTTTTCCCAACCTACAACTTGTGCGATAAAAAAATGGTGCTGTTACTGGGGAGGATTTTGAATCCTCTTCATGCCCTAATGACACTTTGGCAAGCTTCCCTCCCAAAGACTCTATCCCTTAGCTTGCCTGGTGACACCATTGAAGAATGTTCCCTTTTCCACCCTTGATATGTTTCCCTTGAAGCTTGTCTGGAGAATCCACCTTCCACGTACCCACCTTTCCCTCTCTCTGCCTCCTTTGGTGAGAATTGATCTCACTTGATGACTCCATTGAGGTGTCTTTTTAGTCGATGGAATTATGGCACCATGGGATGAACCCTCACCCAAAACTTGTTGTGACTTGACGATGGAATTTTTATAGATGGAAAAGGAAAAGGTTGCTAATGAAATGATGAATCACATAAGAGAGTTATTTCCTGCCCTTGACGATGAATAAGTGCTCAAAGAACAAACATACGAATAAAGTTATCAAGAAGAGAACACAATGAGTTTGATCCTTTCGAAGATCTTGTTGATACTTTATTCCATGAACTCGGAAGTGAAGAAGTATTGGAGGAAACCTTAGATATGATAGATCCTCTTGAAGAAAAGAGAGCAAAGAACTATGCACTAAGGATCAATCCTATTATGATGAAGAGGCGAAGGGTGGACATGTCCATGAGAATAAAAAAGAATTATGATAAAGTGCAACATATTGAGGCACCACTATCTTTGCTCCCACTTGATGAAGGCGAGGTTGTCCAACCTTGCTCTCCTTCCACACATAATGTTGAAGAAGTGATCAATCTCTATGATGAATAATTTGAAGATCTAGTTGAAGACATCCATGCCTCTACTCCTCTTGCACACAAAGACGAAAATATGGTCATTTTTAGCCATACTGATGGTCTTATGAAAGTACCCTTCGATATGGTTGATGAGTGTATAAACATTTTCATACAGAGTGGTAGACGCAAGTGGGATTTTGGTCGTCTCATTTTCGATATAGAACCCATTTACGACATTGAGGGTAGCCCTCAAGAAAATGGATTTGAGTTTTCATCTTTAGAGGACTACTTTTCATATGTTTGGGAGCCTGATGATGACATGATTACATATTTGTTCGAAGACTCTCAACCACCTTCGTCCTCAATTTTGGAGGAATACAAGGACGTGGCAACCTCAAAGCAATCAGAGGCTCACTCTATAAATAGGAAGTACTTTCATATTGATGATTTCTATAGGGATTCGAAGATAAAGAGGGTGTTCTTATCTCTTCCTAGACCTGAGCCTCTCCCTTACCTCATTTCATCTTCTCATGGAAATCATGAGGTCTTCTTGGGATCTCTCATATCTTCTCGGTATTCAGGAAGCAATGATCATGATAATGGGGATGAAGATGAGTCGTCATCTACATATAACATCCCCCTTCAGAGATGTATTGATCAGTCTTGTGGCTACACTTTTAGGCAAGATAATCAGGCTGATGGTTTCTCTTTCCAATAGGATTTCCTCCATCCCACCCATTTCCATGAGTTTCATTTCACGATTGATTATATATCTATTTATTCTCATGACCATTATGTGCTTGACTTATATTTTTTGTTTTTCATAATCAAGCACAAGGGGAGATACTTTGATGGGATGATCAACTGGTTGCATTGGTTGTATGACTTCACCTGGAATCATCTATCTCCTGATATTCAGGGCCCCAAGGCCCCTAGGTAAGTCATTTTGATTTCTTGCATTTGCATCTTGATTTCTCATATCAGTTTAGATGCATTTCATATTTCATTTCGCTCTACTTGCATATTTATTTCAATCTTAGTTTAAAATTTTTTTATTTTTTTTCTTTTCTAGATTAGTTTTCATTTTTTATTTTTATGTATATGGATAAAGGGTGATAGCACCACCCTAGATGCTATGATGATTTTGTCTAATTTTTTCCAGGCATAGGTCCACCAAGAGATGTTGCGGTTCTCATGCACTCTACGGTGAGCACATGTCCCCAAGTAGGAGCTAGATGTTATCCCCATTTTGTGGGATAACTAAGGATATTATGTCTCGAGGCCCTCAAGTTGAAGATATGGAGTCGTGAGAGATTACATGACCAACAATATCCACTTGCGCAGATGGAGACCATTCTCACCACCACAAAGGTCATAGATTTTCCGATGGCATCCACCACATCAGCTGGCTTCCGAGAGGCATTGGGCCTTGCTCCATGAGGTACAAGTTAGGTATTATGGTGAGTGTCATTTCAATATTTGAGGCATTTGAGTATGTTTTATATTAGATTTCTTTAGATTTCATGACATATGCTTGGAAATTATTCCTTTTGCCTTGTTTCACCTTGGTGGTTGACATTGTGCTCTAGTAAGTGGTGTTCCTTGGGAATGGGTTTGCTACTAGGAAATCCCTTGAAGAGCCATCTTACCGTTCCCAACCATACTTACCACTTTTCATCACTAAAACCCCCCATTTTCTTATCTCTTGGGATTTTAGGGTGTATTGACCCAAGAAGGGGTTGTCCCTCATTCTATGGGAAGAAGGGGCTGAAGGCCCAAAAGGATTGTTGTTAGGTAAAAGATAAAAGCCTATGTATAAACCTTCCATATGCCTCACCCAGGGATCCCCCAAGAAAGCAATGAAGCACTTATTTGTAAGAAAAGGGTGACCCACAAGAGTAAAAGATAGAATGATTAGGGCGTTAGTTGGTGGATAGGAGGTCTCATCACAAGATGACCTATCATGATCATGGGTATCTAGAAGTATGACACTACCAACATGTGGCCACCAAGCCAAGGTAGTGGCTCTTAGTTGCATGAATGAAAAAAAGGGGGTCTCATCATGAGTGAGCATTGTCATTTCTTCAAAGTATGCATCAGTGAAACTGTCATTATCTGGACACCACACTAGGACAATGGCCTTAAACTCATCCTTAAAACATGAAAGAAACAAATAATGACAAAATGATGGGCTTGGAAAAAATTGCATTGCAAATGAAGGTGCCACACACCCTCTAGAAAGGCACCCATGAATGAGACATTACAACCCCTTGTATGTCATGAACCCCATTCCCATTGAGTCTTGATCCTTAACCACTTCATCCACTTCACATGGCTTAGAGAGGGATCTCTTGGAAACTCTCCTTGACCTAGGGAAATATCTACCCAATAGGACACCTCGTCAACCCTCCCATATCCAAGCTTGGCAAGTCACATAATGTCTTTGAGCACTTGATTGTTTTACATGGTAATATTTGATGCACACGCTTAGGTGGCTCATTTATTGAATTGATTTACTTATCATGATATTTTGACTTGAGATCCTTGGAGAGGGTGTGCTTATTTGTCTTTGCAGGACCTAGTTGGTGGACAATTTTGGAGGAACAAGCGTAGCTTGGGTTTCCATGGGGCTTGAATCCCACAGGTGGATGAAAAGGGATTGCATGCTAGATGAGAGAGACATACCTTCGGAGGCCTAGAAGACATTGTGGATGACATAACCTATCCCTCACATGCCAAATGTTTTTCCTAGGAGAGGTAAAATGTCACCTTTGGAGGCATGACGTCATCTAAGAGGGCTAGGGTTTGGTGGTGAGGTTATGATTCATTGACACAAGGATGTTTTGAGGAGAATGAGGCTTTAACCATGATGAAATGACTTGGATGATTGACATGTGGCTTTGGGAAGCCTAACCACACTCCTCCAACACCAATGACTTGCTCCTAATGTCAAAATGTCCCCTAAAGGGGTGACATCACCTTAAGTTAGGGTTTTTTGTGTGTAAAAGTAAATTTTAAGTGAATTGTTTAATATTATTTGTGTAAAGGGGAAATATTAGGGTTGTTGACCCCTAGTATTGTGGTTTACCCTAAAATTATGTGGACAATCTATTTTGGATACATTTTGTATAAATAGAGATCATTATATCTCATTTCATAACATAACTCTCCCATCTTGGAGAGGTACTTGGATTGAATTTTTTGCTATCTTTAGCTATTTCTCTCTTTTTCCCTTGTGTATGGCTACTTTCTTAGTTATTTGGTTGATGGAAGTGGTGTGCTAGCCTTGGAAGGCTCTTCTTTGCTATTGTGGTGGTTTATCTCATCATTTTCCTTGACTTGGTAAGTTTTTTTTGCACTGTATTATCATTTTGTTTCAAGACAAGGTTATTTTGATAGATCTAGGTGGGATATATAAGGGCATGCACCCCCACCTTAGCCTCCATCACTTTATTCTTAAATTTTATCGGTTTAACAAGGGTTTTATAAGAGAAGTATAAGTGCATACACCCTCTTAGCCTAAACCCTAGCTAGGGATACTTGCCTTGGGGAGTAAGATGATTTACACCCCGAAAGGAGGTAGTAACTTTAGCTATTTATTTTCTTGAATCCATTAACCCAATCATTAAAGGCACTACTCATCACTTGTTTCATTGGAGATATAAAATTTTTGCTTTGGGAAACGTGAAATTTCATGATTTTGAAGTTGTTCCTAGTGGAATCAAATCTATGTTATAAATGATTGCTTGAGCCAATAGGGCATTTCATTTCTCCAAGTATTTCTTGTTGATAATACAAATTTAACTTACAAACATTAGGGATGCAAACAACTCTAACCAAACTCTTCAATAAATCCTAATTTAACCATTGAAAATTGCCTAAAATCTACCCACATAATCTATTAAGTACAACACATCTTTTGGTAAGTTTTGAGCAAGTTTTAGTGGTTAAATATCTTGTTGTAATAACATGTTTGTTACATCGATAAGGCTGATAAATATCACTGTAGTTATATTTTTATGACAACCTTGCCTTTTGTGCTAAAGTCTTGTTATATCATCATTGAGCTAAACTAGTTTTTACTAGCTTGTCTCGTGCTTATTCAATTGGAATTTTAGCACTTATATTGCGACCCTTGTTATATTTTATGTGCTGATATATATCATTGATTTTTTCTGCAATTAGGGACAACAAGATTAACTTTATTTTCCACCTAACATTACTATATGCAAGTGTAAATTTTCTTGTGTCTTAGGCATGTACAATCACCCTTTGCAGGCATCCAAAGACTTGGAAACCTTAAACCACCCAGAGACGAGTCATCAAAGCCATATTTCCTCTTCCATCACTGACCTTTAGGGGGATACTTCTCTTCTTTCACTTCCATCCATCTCAATCCCCCAGGGTCACCGGGGTTGCCTCCCTAGAGTGACCTAGTCACCCTCGAAGTGGGGGACCTATATCGAGGTGATATTGGGAGTGTCCATTAGTTGTTTCCATTTTGGTGGTTGGGTTGAGCTTTTCCCAAAATACAACTTGTGCGATAACAAACACAATTGCTGAATTTAATTAGAAACTCACGCATGCAGAATTGGAATGAAACACTTGCTGAAATTAATTAAAAACACACTCATGCAAAATTAGAATGAAACACTTGCTACAATGAATCATAAACACACTCACACTGAATTGAATTTGAGAACACACCAATAATAAATGAGAATGTAACACCTATGCTTAGAATGATTCAATCACATCAATCATGTACACTTGAATTTAAACTAAGAAAAAGAAATAACATGACAATCTGTTTTACGCTAATCTATTAATGATACAAGAGAAACAAACTTACTAAAGAGGAGGGCCCTTCCTCCTTAACAGTGACGAAAAAATGACAGAAACTGCAACTTAACCACTCATAAATTGACACCACAAACTTGCTAGATCTCTATTCTTCAATCAAAAGGTGAAGATACAATTTTTGTTACTCATTAGCCAACCAACTATTCTCTATTTTCCGAAGAGCAGGCTAACCTAGGAGCAAAGATGCTCTACCCTCTTAAACTTTTTCTCCCCTTTTCTAATCTTGGAAAAATTACAATTATGAACAACCTTGAGAATATTTCAATTCTAAAGCTATTATATTTTATCTTAATCAGGAAAATACAAGAAGATTTGAAATATTTCATGTAACTAATTACAACTTGCATAATGAACTTTATGGACATATCCCGCTGAACTGTCTTATTTATCTGGCTGATGACCTGTATTCGTAACATACAGTAGTTGTGAATTAAGATAAGTTACACCATTAAGTTGAGTCAATCCTTGTCATGAGGAACCATGGGTCAATGGCCTAGTCAACATCATGCGGTGATACTCTGGTGGTAACATCATTACGAAATAACGTGTTTGCGCATCAAATCTCAGAGTAGTAGCACCTGTGAAACAACATCTCGAAGTAGAAACACCTCAAAGTATCATTGCCTCAGAGTAGCAATGCCTTTGGAGCAACAACACCTCATATTAGCAACTGATTCTTCTGCAAGATTCTTTAGCAATTAATTAGCATTTACCCAACAAAGACATCATCCTTCCATAAATCCAGGAAAATCTTAAAGAATCAACGCATCAAATGGACTTAAAATACAAGTGTCTAAAAGGTAAATATTTGACCATGATAACTATGGGAAATGTGTGAATAAGAAGGAAAAGGTACGAGATAAGTAAAAAAATGATGGCAAAAAGAGTGTCATTCCCAAGACTCAACATCTCCCCCCAACTGAAGCAACTACATGTCCTCATGCAACCCATCAATCTGAGTCTACAACCTCATGCTGTATATGAAGTATAGTAAGGTTGTATGCCACAATAACATCCTCCTTAACGCCCTTGTATCCATTACTCATCAGAACATCCATCCAATAATATTTCTCATGCTGCACTTGATATTGTTGTTGGTATCGTCTTGTAGGGAGACAAATAAGAGGGAATGTATATCTGAGTTTGAGCCACTTGGATCCACACTTTTTCATACATTCCATATCCTTATTCACTCTCTATAAAGTGTGGCTGAAGTTTGGGTACCCATATGGATCTCTTATTCTCAATGTCTCATTAGAGGTTTCCCACCTAAGCCGACTGCCATCCATGGCATCTTTCAACTGCATATTGATACATCTGGGGTAGATGATCCAGGGGATCAAATTTTGCTCAAAAATTCAAAGTGCTCGGAATCGCTCCAAATCGAACGAGAGCATAGGCCTCGCCGTTACGAACCCAATGCAACTCATTTGGGTTCAAACGGACGTCGGGAGTGAGAGATATCACGTTCTGTTCAAAATGACAAACATGCAAAAAAAAAGGGGATGTTGACTATACAGTCCGTACAGTCCATACGGCTGCTGACGTGGCAGTTTGTACGACACGTGGTAGGGCTGAGTGGCAGAAAATTGGCAGATGTGGATGAATGACATTACGAAACGTGGCAGTATTTGGTTGGTTGTACAGTGCCACGTGGCCCAATCATGGGCTGCCACGTGGCACCTTGTTATTGGTTGTTGTATAAAACTTTATTGGAGTCCACCGGGTTCGAACCCGTGACCTCCACCCATGAGTACAACCTTTGCAAAGTTTGCATTGCCAATGCGCCACACCATATGCCTTGATATATGTATGGTTTTAAATAGTTTTAAGTTTGAATTGTTTATGTATTGGCACGGGGGTCCGGGCTGGGGCTAAGCCGGGCTGGGGCTTAGCCCCAGCCCCCGGACGCATACATTGTTGTAATATGACCACATGTTATGCCATATGCGCGCGCACAATTTGGTTTGTGATTTGGTTTGAATTCGGTTCAATGGTTATACAAACGACCTGCCACTTGTTGTTTAACCATTGGCTTGTGGAAACGGGGGGCCTATGTTTGCACTTGCGCGTGGTCATATGGGTCATACGACCATAGCCCTGGCGGTTAGGGGCTAGGTGCACCCGTAACCATCCTACAATTTGCACAGTTCACGCAGTTGCATCCGATGCTAAGTTTCGACGCTTAATTATGCGTGTGGGCTAGGTTGAGCCAACAAGGGTGCGTTTTGTAGATGCAGAGACAACAAGTTTGAAGGGGGACTTCCAGCAAGCCTATCTTCTTCAATTTTTGGCCAAACGAGGTGCTGAAAAAGCCTAGCTAGGGGTTTTTGGACATTCTGAAGCCATTGGAGCAGTCTATTTGGCATTTTGAGCATTATAAAGCACATTTTTGAGCACTTTGAGCAAATAATACAAATGATCCAATGGAAGCTGGACCAGGAGATGTAGCCCAAGAGAGGGGTGAACTCCTTTATCATTTGCTGTGTTATGTGTTTTATGTTCACTGTTATTGTTGTTGTTTATATGCATCTTGAATGAGTAAATCCTATTAAAGTTATGTTGCAAAGTTGATCCATTTGCATTTTAACACATAAATTTTACTTGCAAATAATTTCAAGAATACAAGTCTTCTTCATTTTTAGATCAAGTTGGTATCAGAGCATAGGTTTTTGAAGACTTGATTATTTGCAAGTGTTTTGTTTTATGATGCTCACAAGGTTGAAACTCACAAGAGGAGAAGGTAAACTTGTAGAGCCAAGTTCTTATCCTTCAAGGAGGAAGCTTATATCATCACCGCAAGTTTCAAGGAGGCATTCACCAAGTATGGCTCATGAAGAGAGTGATAAACATGTTCCTACAGAAGATGAAGATCTCAGAAAGTCTGTCATGGAAATGAGAGAGATGATGAAAATCTTGATGGAAAGGAATACAAGGTCGCAAGGTGAAGGCTCCAACCCTTCAAAGCACAAGGGAGAAAGTGGTGATAAAACTCCAAATGGAAATGGAGGGAATGGTGCTTCTCCACCACCCTCACCTCCATCTTCTTCTTCTTCTTCTTCTTCTTCTACCAATTCAAGACCTCTTCCAAATTCTCCAAAAGGACATGGTAAAACTCCTTC
>ML783759.1:713517-732310 GCA_009831015.1 Picea engelmannii
TCATTAAGGGGGGATAGTCTCTAATGCCTCCTTCCTTCTCCTATTGTGTCAACATTGTAAATCCTTCAATCCTATCCCAAGTTGTTCTTAAGGAGGGATGTTAGGATATTTAGACACGTAGGAGTTAGTTAAGATCTACTTCGTCTAATGTGTCGTTAGGTAAAAGTGTGTTTCTTAGTGTGTTTATTTAGTATGCATTAGTAGTTAGGAAATCCGGTGGTCACGATATGTTCCTAGCAGAGAGTGATCTGATGGTTCATACTCTCCTCAATCTTAATGACCATTGATCTATGGTTTAACACTCGATTGGTCCATGATCTCTATTTAAAGATCATGGAGGGTCACTTGCCGATGATCAATTGTGAGAAACTCTCTTGTAAAATATTTCAGTAATATTTTTCTTTGCATTAATAAACTGCTCCAAGTGGTTGCGTTGGCTGGGGCCGTGGATGTTTCCCCGTAGGTGTTTTACCATGTGAAAACATCGGTGTGTTGATATTTGATTTGGTTATGTGAGTGGTTACTGAAGGTGTTCGTCTTTTGTTGGAATACCTGTGTTTTCGAACATGAATAAGTTATTTCTCTTCGCATCCTCGTAGTTTTCTATCATTTATTCCGTGAAATTTTTTCAAGCGACAAGTGATTTGCGAGAAAAAATCCATCGATACCACACAAACTGATTAGGTTCTAAATATAAGGGTGTAATTCATATCTTTTGTGTGTGTGTGGCACATCATGTAGATCAAAGAATTGCTCCTTCTGGAGTATCCATGTGATTGGATCCTTGCCATCAAACTTCCTCATATCGATCTTATTAAAGTGATTGGTCTTTAACCCAAAGCTAGAGTTTCTCCAGTATCGATTCATCTTCCTCGTGTCCTCATCTTGAATTTCATGGGATACATTGTCACTTTCAAGTGGCTTCTCTGCTAGCAATTTTTTCAACCTTCAAACCTTCCACGATATCCCCTTTTAAGCCATCCATCTTAGTATCCATCATCGCTTCTAGCTTAACTTCAGTTGAATCCATCATCTTTTGTTACTTCCTTCTTTTGTAAATCATTTATATCCCTGCACATTTCTTCACCTTCATCAAGAGTCCAAGTAGGACTGTCTGAGGGATTATTTTGTGTAGAAGTTCCCTTTTTTGGTGGTATGTTGGTCAAGTATCACTGCATGGTAGGATTTCCTAATTAGCTTAAGAAGAGGTCCTCATAGACAAGGGAGTGTCAAGTGCTATAAATATCTGATATATGTGCGGGGTCCAACAATAGTACTCAACCCAATATCTCAGGGAACTAACTAACGAGGCTTGACCATGCCCTTAACTGTACTATCCGACTACCCAGGTACTAGATAATGATCTCTCCGAGTGTAGTTCTTGGTGTACCATAGAAACAAGACAACCAAATGGTTTACTCGATTGGTCTCAGGATTTTAGGGGGTCTCCCAATATATGCCAGGTATGTGGGAGATCAAATCCATGGCAGTGTTTTCTAATGTGCAACCATTCGAAAGGGTCCTTCCGATATACTCTAGGTACGTGGAAGAAGCACACTATCCCTGAGTTGTAGTGCTGACAAGTAACAACAACTCCTACATTTAGAGATGTCATAATACTTCTGTACCTAAATATACCTAATATTCTCCCAATTTTATGTGATACTTCTTTTATCCCACTTTATTCCACTTTTTGAATCACCCCAATTGGATCTTCTAGTCAAAAGATATGCAAATTTCCAAAATAAAAGAAAAACACACCTTTTAAAACTCTGATTTGCAAACTGTTCTGCTAGCTGAACTTTCTTCTATTGTAGCTCTACAATTTCAGCCCTTATGAGTCTAAAATTTCAGCCCGAGTTAGCCTGATCTTTCTTCTTTCCAACCCCACAAGTTAAACCAAGATTGGATTCTCCAAGATAATTTTATGATAACCTTCCCAGGATGTGTTGATTTTTTCCCTTTTAAGAGAGAGAACTTGTCCGGCCTGCCGCGTGTCCCTGTCTTCACTTCAGAACTTGAAATTTGTACCAATAAAACTTGGGTCTATACCCTAACCAATGGTATAGGTCTCACTCAATTTGGAGGTATGTAGCTTCATATATAACATTTTCCCCAAGAACACTTGTTTTAGATTGAAATCTAAACCAACCAAAAACCCTAATTTCCTTAGAGAATAAACTTCAGAGTACAAAGAATGAAGGGCTGAAATTTGTACACAAGATACTTCATTATTCCACCTTCATACTGTAAAAAATTTAGAACCTGAAACCTAGCCAAAAAAATTGGGAGTGAATATTCCAAGAAGACATGTTTCAGACTAGTTTGAGGACCAATGAAAACCCTAACTTGAACATAATGTATCTCAAAAAATATAACGAACCAAGACATGAAATTTGGACCCAAGTTAGCTCTACATGTCTTCTCTACACCATATAAATTCCAAATACTGAAACCTTCCAGAAAAAAGTTGTAGTGAACATTCCAAGACGACTTGTTTTGAAGAAGCCAGTCCCGAGGATTGTCTAGCTTTGATACCAAATGTTAAGAACCAAATATCAAAATAGCATAAAAACCTCAGAATAAGTAATCCATGCCTTGAAAAAGAGAGAAATTAAGATAATAAGCCTCTTCGAGGGGGAAATCCCCTTATACATCAAAATAATTCCCAAACACAAGATGATTCCAAATGAAAAGGTCTCCTTGGTAGATATAGGAGAATAAGAGGTACAATTACAACTAATGGACCCAAGCCAACATAAATAAAATAACAATACTAATGTAATATGCCCCAATTAAGGGGTAATGTGCCACGATTTAGGGCTTAACACAATTTTTGTTGGGTCCACCTATATTCTACAGAAGAGATATAATTCCCAAGTACAACTCCCTCATCCATCATCATATGATATTTTTTAGTGCTTAAGGCAAGGTGAGTTTGTATGCATCATTTTAGTACTTTTTCAAGTTTTTCCAAAGCCATGTCAAAAGTATCACCATATGGTGTGAAATCATCCATGTAAATCTCAAGAGAGTCATTAACCAAATCTGAAAAGATCCCCAATATGGCTCACTAAAAGGTATAGGGTGCATTGCATAGGCCAAACAAGAGGACTCGGTAAGAAAATGTGCCCCATGGGAAGGTAAAAGTAGTTTTGTCCTGATCTTCAAGAGAAATCATGATTTGGTTGTATCCGCTGAAATCGTCAAGGAAATAAAAAAAGTTCTTGCCGACCAAGGCATCAAGGACCTGGTCAATAAAAGGTAATGAAAAATGGTCTTTCTGTGTGGCTTTATACAGTTCTCGGTAATCAACACAAATCCTCCATTTTTCATTTTTATTAGGCACAATGACCAGTGGGGAGACCCACTGATTGTCTGATATTTGATAGATAAAATTACTTTCAACAGTTTTTGGAGTTCTTCTTTTACAATCTCTTTCAGGGTTGGGTTCATTTTGCGTTGTGGTTGGCGAATAGGTCGACATTCTTCTTTTATGTATATATTATGAGTACACAGATCAAGGTGAATACCCTTCATATCCATTTAATCCCATGTGAAGGATTCCTTATGTTTTCATAGCAGTTGAATCACTCATTTTGTCTTTAGGGGGGATAAGTTTGGATTGATATTTAAGGTTTTTTCGGGCTCAATATCTGTTGGGATGATTTTTTGGCTTAGTACTAAAGGTATTAATTCTAAAGGAGGATCGTCATCAAGGGTTTGTTGGTCAGGTTCTCTCATTATAACATCTAAAAGTTGGGTTGTTGGTTGGCTAACTAATGGGGGTTTACTGATAAAACTACTAATAATATCATCCTCTATTTCATCATTGAAACAAAGGGTCATACAAAGCGTAAGAATTGGTTGTACACCACTTTCTTCTAGCTGGAATTCAACCCACAAAGGGCTCTCAAGATCTTCAATTAGTTTGGTGGGGGGATACAGAGTAAGGATCTTTCTAGTTTTTTTGTCAGAAATTTTCATAGCCCCTGACATGCAGCTGATAAATGCATCCGTCGTGGCCAACCAAGGTCTTCCTAGGATCAGGGGGTGTCCTCCTAGATGGGTTTTTGGTTGTAGCACTAGAACGTCTGTTGGATATTACCGGGATTTGACAGATAAAACAATATATTCCAGAACCCCTTCTAGTCAAATTTTGGATCGATCAACCAACTCCAGCACAATGGGGGTAGGTCTTATATTGGTAATTACCAACAATTCTATTGTTTCCTTAGTTATGATGTTTATTGCAATTCCCATATCGATAAGAGTATTTGGAATAGTCATTCGATCAATCCAAACGATTACTATGGGGTTCCCGGGGTCATCATATTTGATAGGTGTGGTTTTCCCCAACATCAATTCTGATAGTTTTCCCAAGACTTGAACTATGGGGGGGTCCCTAGGCTTCCTACCATGATTTTTTATGCACAATTCCCTCACTGTTTTGGCATAAATCGGAACATCTTTGATATCTTAAAGCGGAGGAATTTTAACACACAAGTTTTTCAGTTCTCCAAGAAATTCAAACTTAGGTTGGGGAATGCACCAAGGCACAACTAACATTTCCAGGTATGGGGGAGTTTCAATAGAAGTAGTAGTTTGAGTTTTAAATTGTTTCTCAGTAGTTGCAATAGAGGTAGAAATATCATTCTGAGTTTCAACTTGTCTTTCTGGAGTTTCTATTTGTTCTTGAGATTGTTTGCAATATGGGGCTATTTCACTCTGTAAATCTGTCTCGTCATGTTCTGTAATTATAGCTGAGGGTTATTGATTTATTATTATCCCCGATCTAAGTTTTACTTCATTTCATTCATTAGGGGAGATGCAATATTTGGGGAAAATGGGTGTTTCGTCTTGTTGGACAGTCTTATTATTTGGGTTTGGGTTAGGCTGAACGAGTAGCTAGGGTCGTAGTGGAGGATTAATTTGTATTAAATTGGGTGGCAGGGGTAATGGTTGTTGTTGTATAGGCAAAGGTTGTTACTGTACAATTGGTCGAGACCAGACTAGGAATTTCCCCCCCTTGAAAAGGATAATTTCTCCATCCTTGAGACCATGGAATTGTTTGATTTCGATATGGTATCCAATGTGTGGGATAGTGCGTTTGCGGTGGGTTGGGGAATTTCCATGGGGTTGAGGGGTATTGGATTTGCTGTGAGATTTGAGTATTATACATGTGATTCCAATTATTGAAAGGAAAGGATGGGTCTTGAGGAATACCTGGTAGATGAGGTTTCCATGGTTTCTTGGAGATGAAATATGCTTGCTCTGCCTCCTCATTCGATCCCTTAAATAATGTTTTCAATCCTAGCAATGGTGGAAAAAGTTTTTTCGAGTGGTCTAGTTCCCAGATACCACATACTTCCACACTATCAAGTGGGAATTCCCTACGAGGATGTTTGTCCTCACATTTAGGACAAAATATTGCCAATGCCTTCTTTTCTTTACCTGCAAAATATCCAACTATGTAGTTAAAGAGCTAAGGATATCGGTCTTAAAATTCTGAAATAAATTTCCAATTTCATCTCTTGTCACTCCACCATTGGCATATTTATGTATTCTTCCAGTAATATCTCGTGATTGGTCTCTGTTTCTTAATGACCCTCTCGAGCTCCTCAGGCATAAATCAATAATGTCCTCAAGTGGTTTCTTTGATATATCACCCTTCCCCGTTAGGTTCAACATATCCAGACATCCATCCCTCATTCCTCGAATCAAAATTGTTTTTAAAATATCTTTATCCAAATCGTTATGTTTAGATCTCTATAAATTATATTTGAAGTGTTCCACATAATCCTCCAGGCTCTCTTCCTCCTGAGACATTTTGAAATGTTCCTCCCTCTGGTCTCTTGTTCTGCAATAGTCCTGATATTTTGTCAGAAAGGTCTGTTTCATATTATCCCAAGAAGTGATAGAGTCAGCACCAAGGCCCATGAACCATGTTAACACAACCCCCTTCAGGGTAGATGTGTTGGTGACGGAAGTCACTCCTGGATTGTAGCAGGAGCAGAGCCTGACGCCCATCAGTTTATGTCACGATTTGTGTATAAAAGGGGTGATCGAATGGAAGTAAACTCAAAACGATAGTGTTTCAACTCTGAAACTAGGCTAGGCATGCATATGCAAGTGAGGTCTTAGATAAACTTCAGACAGTGAGATGTAGTAAGGGTGAGTAGGGGGAAGACTTGTATCAGAGAGATGCAAAGGTCTGTCGTAAACATCAGGTTTCTAACAGAATATAGGAGAGGGCGTCTAAACGCAAGATCTTCTTACATTCAAACGCAGAAAACCAGAGAATACAATAATGCCACAATAAATCCTTTATCATAACATAATTGCCATAATTCATGTGAATCAGTCAATCATGAACTCCCTTAGCATGAGATGAAAACCAGATGGGGAAAGAAAACTGTATGTCATTAAACAAGAAATCTTACATACATATGCATAACTAGAGAACTAGAGTGTTTGTTAAAACTTTACAATCGGGAGCTTCGCTCTACCATCGATACCTTGAAAAATATCAAAACTAAGTATATATACTCCCAAACATCTTCCCAACAGAGACTTACTAGACTTTCGGGATGAGGAGTCTCTTCAATCAAATCTGATCTGCACTCCTCTGTCATACGCCACCTTAATTCTGCATGGCTCACGCCAGGGGGGTAGCTGAGCCCTTAAATGCTGAATTAGCGTGCGCAGGCTTCCCTGGTGAGTCGAGGACTCAGCGTGGCTTCCATGGAAAGAACCAGTACAGAGGACCATCTCGGGTAGACTTTCAGCCAAGACGTTCATACTCTACAATTAATGCGTGAGACGAGGTTTCAACCACCCTCTCTCTTCTTCATTCGTTTCAAGCAAGTATCAGGATTTAGATCACGTCGAACTGGCATCTGGAGAACACAATGCCCCCCTTCTGAAACTCAACTTGGCACTTTTGGCCCCTTTTGTACAGCCTTTTCCACTCCCTCAAGTGACCACGGGCCGTGACCCTACGCCTATCTTCCTGAGTGTTTTCGGTGTTTTGGGGTTCATGGATAGGAAGGAGTAGGTCTTTTCTCTTCAAAGTCACGATAGGAGAAATGCCGGGAGGGCCTAACGGTTGCCATGCGTCCCCCCACTGATTTGATGGTCTTGAACTAATTCGGCAATACTGTGTGCCCGGTCCTGGGCGCTTTCGGTGCTTCGGGATTCGAGGTTTCAAGATGTGAAATGACGAGGAGCACTTACCCTTTGAACTCCCGAATGCCGACATGGCATAGATGTGTGCCACGTGTCTTTAAGATGAATGGCCGAGGTAGCATTCACTATTTTAAAGGGGGCTGCCTTCATTCCCAAGCTCACTTGACGTGACCTGGCGCTAGGACCGTGGGCTCAGTTCCAAAGGTGCCCTCGACATTTTGCTGATCGACAATTTCGGTTGCAATGAATGGGAGGTCCCTTGTCTCCCGAAACACCTATCCCCGCAATGCTGACTGGCTGCCACTTGTCTTAACTTGATCAAATGACCCAGATCTGTCTTGAACTATGGGTGCTACCTTTTGTGCTAAATCCCAAGTAGCTTGGCAGCCCCGAAATCCCGATGACCGTTGATCATCTTTATAGGTGGATCTCGGCTGCTGACAAAAAAACTTCGCCTGCTCGCTTTACTTGTGACCCGAAAAGAGATTCTCCCGCTCTGTGCTTGGGCACTTCCCGTGCAACCTACAGACCTGGGTACTTTTGTGCCCAAGACAAAAATTGTCGCTAACATTAGGCTCCATGGGGGATAGAGTCGTCCTTGTGATGCTCTAAGAACTCATTCGACAGCTTTAGTGCCTTGCTATTGGGATATGGAGTCATTTACTAAGACGAAAATATGCAAAAAAGAAAATGATCAAAGAACCAAAGGACAATATTTACAAACAAAGGAGCCGTCTAAGGCTCAAACAAAACATTTCTTCAGAAAATGCCCATTTACTGGGCTGTTGAAGACCTCTTCACCCTCCAAATCTTGCAACCTGTACGTGTTGTTTGAGAGAACCTTGGAGATTTTGAAGGGGTTGATCCAGAGGGCGTCAAACTTACTGTGTTTTCCCTTATCCTGTCTGGGTGCATCCCACTTAAGTACCAAATCCCCGATCTCAAACTCCTTCTTCCTGACCTTCCTGTCAAAAGCCTGTTTGAATTTTTGCTGATGACTATGAGCTGCGTCCCTCACCTATTCCCTAATCTGTTGTACTTCCATTATCTGATGGATCCTTCTGATCATATGATCCAGCTCTCCTTCATAATCTTGAAAGAACTTCGCCACAGGTAAGGTGAGATGAGTGGGAAAAACCGCCTCTGCTCCGTAGACCAGCTGAAAAGGCGAGGTGCCCAGGGATTTCTTCGTTGTCACTCGATCAACCCATAGAGAAAATTTCAACTTTGAATCCCAAGCCCTTTTGTTGTCCTCCAATAGTCTTTTGATGATCCTTATCAGGATCTTGTTGGAGGACTCTGCTAAACCATTTCCCTGGGGACAGTAGGGGGTGGAGTGAATTAGCGAGATCTGAAACTGCTCACAGAACTTAATTAGAGGCTCAGACTTGAAAGAAGCAGCATTATCAGTTACGATCCCACTGGGACAGCCAAATCTGGATATGATATCCTCCAGAAAATTGATAATTACTTTGTGTGATGCACTTCTGGTGGGGGCAGCTTCTATCCACTTGGTGAAATAATCTATTGCAGTCAGGATCCACCTGTGTTGGCCACTTGAGGGAGGATGGATTTCCCCGATGAAGTCTAGCCCCCACTGTTGAAAAGATGTTGAAGCCACTACAGGCCTCAGTGGTAGTGGTCTAAGCTGCTGCTTACCTGAGAAATTTTGGCATTTGATGCAGGCCCTGATTTCTCTGTTGACATCAACGAATAAAGTGGGCCAGTAATACCGAACCCTGAGGATTTTGTGAGCTGTGGTATTCCAGAAATGATGCCCCCCAAAAAGGCCTCTATGAAAATCAAACATAACTTTATGGGCTTCTAGTGGGTTCAAACATCTCAGCAGCACCCCTAGAGGGTCTCTCCAGTACAAGACTTGCCTAATGAGGCAATATCTGACCACCTTGAGCTTTAAATCTCTTGCCTTACTTTTACCCATTCCATCCGGGGGCTTCAACTCCTGCAGAAAGTACAAAATGTCACGATACCAGGCACATTCAGCCAGTGATAAGCCGTCCTGAGAGCGTTGACTGGGCAACTCAGCTTGTTGATTTCCTGAGAAAGTATTGATGAAACTAACCCCCAGGGCTTCACAATTGGATTCAGCTAGCAGCTTGGTTAAACCTTGCCCCTTAACCAACTTGGTGGGCTTTATCTCCAAGTCGAATTCCAGGATTCTAGCGATCCATCTGCCTCTTCTCCCATCTATATCGGGCTGTACAAGGATGTCCTTCACAGAATTCGAAGGAACGTATGCGGTTACCTTTGAGTGCAAGACATAGACTCTGAAAGCTTTGAGAGCTTTCACTAAGGCATAGGCCTATTTATCCATGATTTCATACCTAATCTCTGCATCTCTTAATGCCTTGCTGAAGAAGGAAATGGGTTTCTCTCGCCCTTCCTCATTTTTCTGCAATAACACCGTTGCTACCGTATCAAAAG
Source organism: Picea engelmannii (assembly GCA_009831015.1). Taxonomy (NCBI): domain Eukaryota; kingdom Viridiplantae; phylum Streptophyta; class Pinopsida; order Pinales; family Pinaceae; genus Picea; species Picea engelmannii. Next base: position 723,151 of record ML783759.1, read on the forward strand.
AAGCAAAAGAAAAAACTAGGAAGGGTTTGGAATAATCAGGACTAATCAGCATGGGTGCCTCAGTTAGTGCCCTTTCTATTTGGACAAAAGATTCCCTGGGTTCAGCAGTCCATTTCACTTCGTTTCCTTTTCTGAGCATGGCTGTGATGTGTTTCACCAGTTCAACAAAATTTGAGACGAATCTCCTCAGAAAGTTGATATTTCCTAAAAAGGCCTGGACTTCTTTTTTAGACCTGGGAAAAGACAGGGTTTGAATTGCCTCCACTCTGTTGGGATCAATTCTCACTCCTTCCGCTGATACTATATGGCCTAACAACTTTCCCTCCATCATGGCAAACAAGGATTTCTTGGGATTTAGGGAAAGACCAAACCTCCGGCACTTCGAGAAAACTTTCCTTAAGTGATAGCAGTGCTCTTTATCAGACCTAGAGAAAACCGTGATGTCATCTAGGTAGATCACTACAAACTGGTCTTTCTCCCTGATGAAGGCTATATCCATGGCTCGCTGAAATGTTGCTTCTGCATTCATTAGTCCAAATGGCATTTTGGCATACATGAATGTGCCCCAAGGAGTGGTGAAGGTTGTCTTTTCCCTGTCTTCAAGCATGATCGATATCTAATTATAGCCAGAAAACCCATCGATCATGGATATCCTGGATGCACTAGTTACCTTCTGCAGCATATGTTCCATCTTAGGTAGGGGGTAATAGTCTTTCTTTGAGCTCCTGTTTAGGTTCCTGAAATCGACACAAAGCCTGATTTCTCCACTTTTCTTCCTCACCGGGACCAAATTGGCCACCCATTCGGAATATCTCAAGGGGATAATGATCCGGGCCTCTAACAACTTCTTCACTTCTTTCTCCATGACAGGAAACAACATGGGATTTATCTGTCTTAGCTTCTGCCTAAATGGCCTAGCCTCTTCCTTCAGTGGGATCTTGTGCTCAATGACATATCTGTCATAAGTCTTGAGGTCTTCGTAGGTCCACGCAAACACATCAACGAATTCCTTTAATAATTCAGTATATTCTGTCCTCTGTTCATTGGTTAGGCTCCTTGATAATTTGACAAACCTAGGCTCCTCCTGTGTGCCAATCTTGCATTCGGCTGTATCAACATCTTCATTTGAAACCTTACCCTTTACTGCCACATCGTTCCCATCGAACAATCTTTCTAAAGGGACTAGTCCTTTTGGAATGTGATTGCTAGGCAGCTGAATAATCTGGTGATTAACAATTTCATTTAAAAACACCTCAGGGTGAGGGTCACCTTCCAGGTCAGGATCCTGATCAATGTGCAAGGCAAAAAATTCATCAACATATTGGAGAAATTTTTCGATTTCCAGATCATCTTCGAATACCTTCCAATGCTTGACATTGTCTGGTATAGAGGGCCTATATTTTATTTCAACATCGTTTTTGACCATAGGCGGCAGAGGAACTTTGAGAAAACTAGCTAAGACAACTAAAGAATCAACTGAAGTATTTTCCCCCCTCGGAATGAAAGAAATGTTAAAAGCCAAGAAGAAATTATCAATCAGGTCCCACACTTCATTTTTGTAATTTCTGAGCTGGGGATTATTAGCACGATAAGCATTTATGACTTGCTGGACAATCAACTCAGTATCTCCAAATACTGCTATCTCTTTAATTCCCATTTCTTTTGCAGCCCTCATACCCAAAAAAAGAGCTTCATATTCCACCACATTGTTGGTAGTTTCAAACTCTAGCTTGTATGACAGGGATATAGTCTCTTGAGAAGGTGATATGAAAACTATTCCGGCGCCAACGCCTTCACTAGAAGAAGCTCCGTTGAAAAACATCTTCCAGGCAGAGATGGTTGGAAGGGGATTCAGATAATCAAGACTGGGCTACTTTCTGACTTGGAAAGGGTCTGCAGAAGCATCAGTGAGCTGCAATAAACTAGACCCCAAATCGGTGTCAAGTGCAAAGATGGGGTGATTGGTGGGGTTTGCTTCATCACTAAAAATGTAGGCCAACTGAGCTTCTCTATATAACCTCCTTTGTTCCCTTCCCAAGATTGGAATGGTGGCATGCGTGAGGTCCATCTGTAATGTTCCTCCAAGATTTTTTATCCAAGATCTAGACAACAACATACCAAATTTGGGGGGGATGTCAGCTACCACAATATCCATGACCACACTCTTCATGGGTAGTTGAAACAAAGAAACCACCAGGGCTTTGATGACTCCTAGACACTGCACTCTCCTTGAATCGAAAGAGTACAAATCATGATAATTTTTTTTCACCTCCAGTCCCAATTCTTCCATTACTATTTTGGGCATAAGGTTATGGGAAGCCCATGAATCCATAAGGCAGTTATGCAACACTTTATCATGTATGTTCAGGGATGTGTAGAAAGGAGGGGATCAATCATCTCTATCTTCTACCATGGGCCCTAGGACAACTGCTGGATTTTCATCTTGGAGATTTATTGAGTCAGTGGAAGGCTGGGGGGACTCAAATTGCAGTAGCTTGGAAAGGGACTTTTTGAAATCTTCATTTTTTACTAGTTCAGATAGGGGTACATGAATTCTAATCTTTTGAATCTCATGCTCAAAATTGAAGGAGGGAATAGGCTTAGGAACTTCCCTTACCCCAGTGACAGGTTCCTTGGCTACTGGCGAAGCATCCTGAGTTTTATTTTCTTTAGTAATGGTTGTTGCAGCTTTAGTAGGCCTTTCCGCTATGGGGGGCTAATCTTGGTTATCAAAATTCCCTTCTTTCTTTTTTGACCTGAGATTATATCTGTTAGGAGTGTTGCTGGCTTTTTCCCCTCTAATCAACTCATTGATTTGAGTGTTGATAAGGGATTCTTCATATGCATATTGAGTCAAATGAGGAAACGAGGAAGTGTCCTCCATGCAGTGGATCTCGGGGTCGAGTTCATCCACCTCCTCCCCTTCCTCATGAGAAACTAGGTTGTTCTGGAGAGGGGTCTGAATCCTCTAATCGTCTCTGTCTCTGCTCCTTTGTTCCCTAGGAAAAGCCCGTGGCACATTTTTATTAGGCTTCCTGAAACCTCTACTATCTGTATTTTGGGGATTTGTGTAGATGGGTTTCCCTTCTAATTCCCACCTTTCCATCCTGGCAGAAAGTGATTTTAGCATTTTAGTTGTCTCATCTGTCTGAAGGGGCAGGGGAGATGAACTGGATGGGGAAGCTTTAGGCCTCTGCCTGGATATGTTCCTACCAGCGATGTTCTTGAGTCAGTCAACAACCAATATGTTATATTCTACCTCCACGGCTGCATCCTGCATGTGGGCCAGAGTAGTGGCTCTTCTTTCCCTCAACAAGAGGCAGAAATCGGGATCAAAGGCGCTAGCATAAGTGATCTTTGTAGAGGTTTCAGAGGGTTTTATCTCAGCAGGGATTTTATTGTACATTTTATTGAATCTCTTGGAGAAGTCAGAGACAGACTCCTCTTCTTTTCTCTTCAAAGACCCAAACTCTGTCATGTAATACATGAAGTCTTTTTTATCTTCCCACTGTCTCAAAAAGGCACTATCCAAAGCTTCGATCCCATCAATAGATCCAGGAGGCAGGGCCTTGAACCATTTTCTAGCCTCGCCTTGAAGGTTATGGACAAAAATCCTCATCCATACGTCTGCATACATGATGACATTATCATCTGTAAAACTGTAAAAGGCTTCGAAGTGTTCTTCTGCAGTTATGTCCCCCTCGCCTGTAAACTTGGGCAGCTGCTTGAGGTAACCATATGATGGGAGGGCATTGAGAGGCTGAGGTAACACGAGGGGAATATACCTAGTGGCTATAATGGCCTCCATTCTGGTCATAGGGGGATTTTCTCCTGCCATAGGGATATTATGTGGAGGAGAAATCGGAGGAGAAGGAGCTCAAAAAGGGGATACTGAGGATGAGCTTCTAAGGGGAGTGGGAAACAATAGGGGGTTTAGGGAGAAGGCTAGCGAGCTTAAGCCGACAGATTCTTCTCTTTGTGTAGAAGCGGCAACAATAACAAGAGGAAGAGCGGTAAAGCTAGGAGTAGGGAAATCTTCTGTGGTCCTAGGTCTATGCCAAGGTACAACTTCAGGGGAGAGGGGAGTGACAAGGATTTCTCCCTCCAATCCCAGACCAGGGGGGGAAACCTCAACAAGAACACTCCCGAAATTCAGGAAATGGGAAACTTCAGAAAGCGGTTTGCTAAGAAACTGAGGAGTAGAGAATGGAGTTCCTACAGAAGGAGATGGCAGATTACCTAGTTCGACAGCGAAAACTTCTCCTTCGGAGGCCTTTCCTTTTCCGAGAACCACCTCCGGATCAGTTTCAGGTGTAGCTAGAGGCAACTGTGGATGGGACCGCGTGTGCCTGCCTCTGAAAGCCACAATTGACACGACAGGTTCACCCCGGTGGAATCGTCACAATGGAGTCACCAGGTGCACAGTAGCAATCTTCAAAGGCTCTGATACCTGATTCACCTTCAGAATCAGAGGCTCAATGTCGTTCAATCTCGGGGAAAATTTTCAACTTCATCCCCGGCAACGGCGCCATAAATGTTGGCGACGGAAGTCACCTCTGGATTGTAGCAGGAGCAGAGCCTGACGCCCATCAGTTTATGTCACAATTTGTGTATAAAATGGGTGATCGAATGGAAGTAAACTCAAAACGATAGTGTTTCAACTCCAAAAATAGGCCAGGGATGCATAGGCAAGTGAGGTCTTAGATAAACTTCAGACAGTGAGATGTAGTAAGGGTGAGTAGGGGGAAGACTTGTATCAGAGAGATGCAAAGGTCTGTCGTAAACATCAGGTTTCTAACAGACTATAGGAGAGGGCGTCTAAACGCAAGATCTTCTTACATTCAAACGCAGAAAACCAGAGAATACAATAATGCCACAATAAATCCTTTATCATAACATAATTGCCATAATTCATGTGAATCAGTCAATCATGAACTCCCTCAGCATGAGATGAAAACTAGATGGGGAAATAAAACTGTCTATCATTAAACAAGAAATCTTACATACATATGCATAACCAAAGAACTAGAGTGTCTGTTAAAACTTTACAATCGGGAGCTTCGCTCTACCATTGATACCTTGAAAAATATCAAAATTAAGTATATATACTCCCAAACATCTGCCCAACAGAGACCTACTAGACTTTCGGGATGAGGAGTCTCTTCAATCAAATCTGATCTATACTCCTCTGTCATACGCCACCTTAATTATGCATGGCTCGCGCCAGGGGGGTAGCTGAGCCCTTAAATGCTGAATTAGCGTGCGCAGGCTTCCCTGGTGAGTCGAGGACTCGGCGTGGATTCCACGGAAAGAACTAGTACAGACGACCATCTCAGGTAGACTTTTAGCCGGGGCGTTCATACCCTGCAATTAATGTGTGAAGCGAGGTTTCAACCACCCTCTCTCTTCTTCATTCGTTTCAAGCAGGTATCGGGATTTAGATCACATCGAACCGACATCTGGAGAACACAATGCCCCCCTTCTGAAACTCAACTCGGCGCTTTTGGCCCCTTTTGTACAACCTTTTCTACTCCCTCAAGTGACCACGGGCCGTGACCCTACGCCTATCTTCTTGAGTGCTTTCGGCGTTTCAGGGTTCATGGATAGGAAGGAGTAGGTATTTTCTCTTCAAAGTCATGATAGGCGAAATGTCGGGAGGGCCTAACGGTCGCCACGTGTCCCCCCACTGATCTGATGGTCCTGAACTAATTTGGTAATACTATGGGCCCGGTCCTGGGCGCTTTCGGTGCTTCGGGATTCGAGGTTTTGAGGTGTGAAATAACGAGGAGCGCTTACCCTTCGAACTCCTGAATGCCGACATGGAACAGATGTGTGTTGCGTGTCCTTAAGATGAATGGTCGAGGTAGCATTCGCTATTTTAAAGGGGGCTGCCTTCATTCCCAGGCTCGCTTGATGTGACCTGGCGCTAGGACCGTGGGCTCGGCTCCAAAGGTGCCCTCAGGATCTTGCTAATCGACAATTTCGGTTGCAATGAATGGGAGGTCCCTTGTCTCCCGAAACACCGATCCCTGCAGTGCTGACTGGCTTCCACCTGTCTTAACTGGATCGAACGACCTAGATCTGTCTTGAACTATGGGTGCTACCTTTTGTGCTAAATCCCAGGCAGCTTGGCAGCCCCAAAATCCCGATGACCATCGATCAACTTTATAGGTGGATCTTGGCTGCTGACAACAAAACTTCACCCGCTCGCTTGACTTGTGACCCGAAAAGAGATTCTCCCGCTCTACGCTTGGGTGCTTCCTGTGCAACCTGCAGACCTGGGTACTTTTGTGCCCAAGACAAAAATTGTCGCTAACAAGATGGAAATATTTTTAATTTTTTAGCATCCACAATATAATCATAGCTTCGACACAGAATGTTGAATTCGAATAAGAAGGTGTCTGGGTCTTCGCTTATCTGACCGTGAAAGTTTGGAAGTGCAGACATAGGTATATTCTTCATTGGTGCCAATCCTGTAATGTTCCCAATAGGGAAATTGAAGGTCGGAACTGTGTCATTTTCATTTTCATTTTCCATGTGTCTTTGCCACAAAGTACAAAGTTTCTACCAATCAGGTTCATGGATATCTTCTATTTTTGGGATGTTCTTCAACAATTGTTCGAGGTGCCCTACAATGCTCCCCTAATCCACAATAGGGTTATCAGTGGGGTTCATAATGGGCTGATCAAATTCTAACATGTTATTAGGTTGATTGAATTCCATCCTCGAGTCTGAATTTAACTAATTTACGTTGTCAGATTATTTAATACCTTCTGTCAAATATTGATATTCGACCTTTGTTGTTGCCATTGATGACTGTCCCAGAACAAAGAATTGAGACTCCACCCTTCTTCGTGGTTTAGACCTCTGACGTTCTCTCCCTGAAGCCAATGACTCTATTTTTTTATTATTAAATCTTGAATATATGTTACCCGTCCTTGATCTGGATTTCTTTTTCCACCAGGGCCCCTTCCTCTTCCTCTTACTGTGTTAGGGGCCTGTCATCCTTCTCCTTATTTATTCATGCATCACATATCTTGTGATTCGTCAAGACAATGTCATGTATTATTCTTGCACCCTTAATAACCTCCCTGACAACAATGCCAAAAATGTTGGTGTGTTTAATTATCTAATTAAACCATCCAATGCATTCAATTCTAACACTATCTGATGAATGAAATTCCACTAATCCTAACTCACACACTTACAACACAATCACTGTGAACAAATCAGATCCTTATATCAACTAAAAATTCAATCAAGAATATGTTTAAAAATAATCCTTAAGAATCAATCCACCTTCTACTGAAACTGAACCAATGCTTAAGATATTCCGTACTTGCTTATTATCCAATCCTTAATGCTAAAACCAAATGAAATATTAATAAAATCACAAAGTACATTGTTGGGAAGCAAGGAACACATTTGTCAATAAATCCAATCCTTTCTCGTAACTGAACAATCCTCTTGCAATTAACTAGAGACACATTCTTGTTGGAATCAAACAATCTTCTTCTATAACCAACAAAGGAAGAACACACTCGTTTTGATGGGATCAAACCTTGTTGCAATTAATCAGAACACACTCCCGAGGAATTAGAATTGAAACAATTGTTGAATTTAATTAGAAACCCACACATGTAGAATTGGAATGAAACATTTGTTGAAATTAATTAAAAATGCACTCATGCAGAATTGGAATGAAAAACTTGCCGCAATGAATCAGAAACACACTCACACTGAATTGAATTTGAGAACACACCAAAAATACATCAAACTGTAACAACTATTCTTAGAACGATTCAATCACATCAATCATTTGCACCCAAATTTAAACTAAGAAAAAGTAACAACAAGACAATCTATTTTACGCTAATCTATTAATGATACAAGAGAAACAACCCTGCTAAAGAGGAGGGCCCTTCCTCCCTAGCAGGGGTAAAAAAACTACAGAAACTACAACTTAGCCACTCATAAATTGATACCACAAACTTTCCAGATATCCATTATTCAATATAAAGGTACATATACAATTGTTGTTACTCATTAGTCAACCGACTATTATCTGTTTTCCCAAAACTAGCCTAACCTGGGAGCAAATATGCTCTACCCTCTTAAAAAATTTCTCTCATTTTCTAATCTTGGAAAAATTACAATTATGAACAACCTTGAGAATATTTCGATTCTCAAGTTGTTCGATGTCATCTTAATCAGGAAAATACAAGAAGATACAAAATATTGCATGTAACTAATTACAACTTGCATAATGACTTTTATGGACATAGCTCGCTGAACCATCTTATTTATCTGGCCAACGACCCATATTTGTAACACATAATAGTCATGAATTAAGATAAGCCACATAATTAAGGTGAATCAATCCTTGTTATGAGGGCCCATGGGTCAATGACCTAGTCAACATCGTGTGGTGATCCTCTAGCGGTAACAACATTATGAAGTAACAGTGTTTGTGCATCAAATCTCGGAGTAGAAACACCTGTGAAACAACATCTTGGAGTAGCAACACCTCAGAGTAGCAACTGATTATTCTGCAAGATTCTTTAGCAATTAATCAGTAGTTACCCAACACAAACATTATCCTTCCCTAAATGCAAGAAAATCTTAAAGAATAAATGCATCAAATGGACTTAACATACTAGTGTCAAAAAGTTAACTCTTGGACCATGATAGATATAGGAAAGGTGTGGATAAGAAGGAAAAGGTATGAGATAAGTAACAAAATGATGGAAAAAAGGGTGTCATTCCCAAGACTCAACAATACTCAGAATAATGAAGTGAAGGAGGGGCTCCAAGTTTTGCCCAAAAATTGGGGAGTTGTTGAGGGCTCAACACATTACTACTCTAATAAATCAAAATACAACCCAGTGTTGAAAAACAAGACAAAAAATATCTATAACTAATCCATTTTTTTTCCAAGTTACATTGCCCGAGGAAAACCTCCTGAGTATTTCCCTTCATTTTGAGGATGGTACCCAGGGAGAACCCTAGAATCTTCAGGGCATAAGGCCAATCAACAATAAGGCTCAAAGCCATTACAATTATATACTTGTTAAGAGCTCAACATGTCACTTTATAAGAATTGAACTAGGGTGGAGAGGATAACAATCATTCCTCCCAACCACCCAAGCTAAACCCAATT
>ML783760.1:12574-30337 GCA_009831015.1 Picea engelmannii
ATTTTGTCCCCTTCTTCTGGAGGGCAGTGATTGGACAACCAATCTTGGAGAATCCTTTTATAAATCTCCTATAGTATCCTGCTAATCCCATAAAGGATATGATGTCCGAAACATCCTTTGGGGTAGGCCATTCCATGATAGACCTAATTTTGTCAGGGTCTACCGCTACTCCTTCTTCAGAGAGAACATGGCCTAAGTAATGTATTTGCTTCTAGAAGAATTCACATTTGTTGAATTTGGCATAGAGTTGATGTTCTCTTAGCACTTGCAGCACAAGTCTAAGATTCTCTTCATGCTCTTTTCTGTTCTTGGAGTAAATTAATATATCGTCAATAAAAACAAGCACAAATTTGTCTAGGAACTTGTTGAGTACATTGTTCATCAAGCACATAAAAGTGGCAGGGGCATTGGTCAAACCAAATGGCACTACCACAAACTCATAGTGACCATACCTCGTTCAGAAGGAAGTTTTATGGATGTCTTCACCCTTGATTCGAACTTGACGGTATCCCAACCTCAAATCAATCTTTGAGAAAATAGACGCACCCCCCAATTGATCGAACATGTCATTGATCCTGGGAAAGGGGTACTTGTTCTTTATGGTTACCTTATTGAGTTTCCTATAATCTATACACAGTCTAAGGGTACCGTCCTTCTTTTTCACGAACAGGACTGGTGCTCCCCATGGAGACACGCTAGGTCGAATATATCCTTTATCCATCATTTATTTTAATTGCAACTTGAGTTCAACTAACTCGGGTATGCTCATCCAGTAGGGTGTCCTAGACACCGGCACCACTCCTGGTGCAAGTTCTATCGAGAATTCAATGTCCCTTCTTGGAGGTAAACCCGATACCTCTTTCGGAAATACATCTTCGTATTCTCTCAGGCTAGGGTGGTCATCAGGGCTTGGTTTGTCACCTTCGATTGTTTTCAACACCTGTATTGCATATAGGGAACATCCCTTTCGGCAATACTTTCTCATTTGTAGAGCTGATATTTGCCTTACTGAGACAGGTTTTCCGATCCCTTGAAGGGTTATATTTTTCCCTTCTTTACTTACACATTCTAAGGTTTTATGGTAACATTCCAATCTAGCTTTATGGGTAGCTAGCCATTCCATACCAATCAACAGATCATACGATCCCAGCGGTAATAAGTTAAGGGTTGCTTGGGTGGGGAATCTACCCAACATCAATTGGCAGGCTAGTATAACCTCTGCTACCCTTCTTTTGGTGCCAGTGGCTAACTGTACCAACCATGGCTTGGTATGTTTTTGTGGTTGTAGTTTACACTTATCAACGGCTTTAGGGGCTATATAGCTCAAATTTGAACCAGGGTCAATCAAAACAGACACTAGATGGTTGGAAATCATACCTTCTATTTCCACCATTGAAGCTTGGTGGTCAGCCTAGTTATTATCCAAGGCTGCATAAATTTGCGGCACACTCATGGCCACATCATTGATAGTGGTAGCTTCCTGGATGTTATAAATCCTCCGACCATTCTTTTGTCGGTGTGGACAGTCTCTCAATAGAGGTTCTTCCTCGCAACCCCAGCATTTCAAAGGTTCTCTCTTTGGGTTATCAGTCTTCACTGATATGGGTCCAGAAGTTTTATTTCTACTCAAGGAGGGAAAATTTTGTTGGTGCATACTCCAGGCTGGGAAGCTCATTCTTGGGTTCTTCTTATAGTTCTTAAATCCTGGGGATTTAATCCCCTTTTTCTGGAATCTTGAACTATTCTTCTGTTTCCATCCTTCGCGAGGCTCAGCTCGATGCCCAAACTGTTCATGACAATAGGTTGCCTTTCGAATAGTGCCTTCTAGAGTCTTTGGCTCATCAAATTCAATTATGTTCCGATAGTCCTTAGGTAGTCCACTAATGAAGCGTTGCACCTTTGCCTTTTCCACTTTGATATAGGGTACATACCTTAACAAATCAATGAATTTGTTGACATAATCTTCTATAGTGAAGTGTCCTAGTTTGAGTTCATAAAACTCTTTAGTCTTTTCGTCGAAATATTTTTCCGACAAATACTTCTTTCGGAATTATTTCTCAAACTGTTCCCAAGATAGGTCCTCATCACGAATATTTTTCACATTATTAAGGTCTTCCCACCAAATGGAAGCCTTTCCATTCAAGTTGAAGGTGGCCACTCGGGCCTTCATATTTTCTGAGAAGTCATGGACTCTGAAATACTTCTTTAGTCCAAGCAGTTAGGCCTCTGCTTCCTCTCCCTTCTTTATTTCGCCGTCGAAGGAGGGTGGTTTGGCTTTTCTGAATTATTCAAACTTTCGACCTTTGGAAGACTTTTGCTTCTTTTGTTTCCTTCGGGAATAGGAACTGGTTCTGCTGCTAGAAGATCCCTCTGAATCACTAGCTTCCTTCTCAGAGGAATCATCCGATGCTTGTCCTTTGCCTCTGGGGTGGACCTTTTTCGAGGTGCTCCTCTCAGTGTGGCCACTGATATGACCATGTTCCTAAGTTTCAGGTTCATGTTGCATTTGTCTTTGTAGATCGAATAAACTCTGCAGTAAAACTGTGTTAATTTATGTTTTCTTTTCTTTTTCTTTCATCATCCTTTCATTGTCAGCCTTGCAGCTTTGTAATTTGACCATGAGACTCCTCACAGTCTTGGCTAGATCTCGAGGGGTCCCTACTACCCTCCTTTCATCAGACTCTTCATCTCTATTGTGGGAGCCCTCTCTCACTTCATGGTGAGTCACCATACTATGCATTGATAATTTCCCGCGGTTGATCTTCCGCTTGTGTGCAAAAGGAAAAACATTGCTTGTTAGTCAATATTTATATTTATTTATAACCAGTACATAATTCATACTTTCACATGTACACACACACAATAGGGGTTTTTCATTCTTAACTTCATCTTTTGATTAGGAAGGTTAAGACAGGGGGTCACTCCTTTTAGGAGCGTTTCGAACAGAGCTTCCACGCAGCTCGTTCATGAGCTGAAGCAAGCCAAGTGTTGTAACCATGCTCTGATACCAATTTGTAACGCACTCACTACGGCATAATAAAAAAAATTTCCTTTTATCGAGGGACAGAATCCCTAAAGTCCTATGGGGGCTTAGCAGAGGCTAGCTCTTCCTTTTTCCACCTCCATGTGATAGTCGGTTATGACCACCGGCCAAACAACTAGGCACCTTTTCGCATTTCGCGACTCAGCGATATAAGCAAGTCGAGTCTTTCGACTCTGCAAACCCTGAAATGTCGAAATGCCAAAAAGGCTTCAATCATCAATTATCCCCCTGGGCTATGCCTTGGCCCGTATGACCACTTTTCATAAGACCACAGTCTTATTCCCTTCGGGACTTATCGATACGAGAGCCCGACCTCTTGTCAACGAGACTCCTGAATTCCCGATTTCCGATTTTTGAAATGGCCTTTGTCACATTAGCCCTCCTGGCTATGCCCTGATCCAGGTGACCATTCCTCATAAGACCTCCATCCTATTTCTTTCGAGATTTATCAACACAAGAGCCCGACCTCTTGTCAACGGGAATCCCAAATTCCCAATTTCTGAAATCCCAATGGACTCTTCCTTTCGGGATTTTCCCCGAAATCTTGGATTGCTGCCACGTGTCCTCCCTCAGATGGACGGTCCTCGTTGTTTCACGATTTCGTGACTTGCGACCCCCAGTGACACAAATCCTCTATTAATTCGAATCCACGGTATCCAAAATACCGATGGACTCTTGATCTCCGCCATGTGTCCTCCACAGATGGACAGTCCAGATCGTTTCGGGACTTCGCCAGGTGCGAAGTCAAAATGCTCACCTTCCTCTTTTGTTTCCTCATGTTCGAATCCTCGAAATGGGTGATCTCGCGACATGTGTCCTCCCTTAATCGGACGGTCCAAATCTATTTCGGGACTTCCACCATGGAGTGTCCCGATCTCTTGTCCTCACGACCTCTGAAATCCTAAAGTCCAAATCCCCGAAATGGGTGATCTCGCGACACGTGTCCTCCCTTAATAGGATGGTCCATATCTATTTCAGGACTTCCACCATGGAGTGTCCTGATCTCTTGTCCTCGAGACCTCCGAAATACCGAAGTCCAAAATCCCGATACCAACTCCTCTTTCGGGACTTTCGCCTCTGTTCATGAAGGCTTAACCCTCATGCATCTTCTAACAGATCCAACGGTTGTCGGGTTTTCTGACTAAGATCTGATGGTTCAGATATGTCCTGTGTTGTGCACTCTCTTGCTGCTCCCTGGACGGGGAAAACCAACGGTCCAGATCTCTTCCTTTCTGCCACAGAGTGCATCGGGGTTTCGGGTACCGGGATTTCGTGACTTGTGAAGACAAGGGTGCTTGCCCTTTGGTTTCTCGAGTGACGAAACGCTGAAATGCCAAATGAAAGCCACGCGTCCCTCCGATGGATGGCTATGACCTTTACCCATGATCAACCGTTATGATCTTTTCAGGATGATCAACGGTCATGATCAAATCCCGAATTTCTCAAACTTATTCACACTTAAAATTGTTTCAGGGTTTCAGTTATCGGGATTTCGTGACTTGCGATGACCAGGGTTCTTTCCCTTTGATTCCTCGAGTGCCGAAACGCCAAAACTCTTACCGAACGCCACGTGCCCTTATAAAAGGATGATCCAGATACTCCCACGGACCTTGGGGATCTACAGTCTCGATTTCTTCGCTACTCACAAAGATAAAAGAAAAGGGTTGAGGCATTTAACGCCCTCGTTTCTTCCTCCAATCTAACGATCACAACTGACCTTAGACCTTCCAACATGATCTCATCCGTCAATCGATACTTATCCACACTTTAAAACTATTTCAGGATTTCACAAATCGGGGTTTTGGGACTTGCGAGTATGAGAGGGCTCGCACTTGGATACCCCGGGTGTCAAAATGCTGAAATATCGGGATTTTAAGAGGACCATTCTTCCTCATGCAGGATTACTAAGACTTGCACCTTCAAATCCTTTTTTTCAGATTCTTGGTAAGCTTTCCAAGAAGGGTGTCTCTATGGGGAGATCTATCCAGGGTATTCCCTGAGACGGATAAGGGTATAGATTTCCCGAGAATAGACTTGAAGTCTGAATTAGATCGGTATACATATGTATAGTGATTTATAAAACATAAACCATACATAGTCTTTCCATTATAAGCATGCAACCACCATTTCTGGTCAAAACACCACATAGATAGTCTTATACTGAAACCATTTATAATTGCACAGACTATGATTATAAAAGTCAGAATATACATTTCAAGATGCAAGATGTAAAACACTTATCAGAAATAACACCAGATGTGATTGCAACTGCTGAGAGGGGTGCTTGTTTCCACCTAACCGTAGGCTCAGTGACTCCCAACGGAGTTACCACTAGCCACACCCGAGCTGAGACCATAATGTTGCGAGACTGAGTCTCTGTTCGCTAGTGACCGAGAATGAAGGTTACTCTCCTTCTTCTCCGATATCACTCACTCTGTATTTTCCAGAGTTCTTTTCCTTCCCTCGCGTCTGCTCCCTGATCGCACACTCTTCATGCCTTTTCTCTTTTCGGCAAGGTTGTGTGTGGCACGATCTTCCTTGTGGTGGTCAAGTCCGAGGACTCTATGGATGGGCGGTTCACCCCCATCCCTCATTACTCATGAGGAGCCATTTACCTACCAACCTGGTGAGTCATTTAATTTGGGGCTAGCGAGCTGCTCTTGGTTCTCTGGGCCAATGAAGTCCAAATATGGTAGTGGTCTCTTTTTCAGCACATCCCCTCTCATCAGTCCTGCAATCAATATATATATATATATATATATATATATATATATATATATATTCATAATATTATTCACATTCATCGACCTTTTTCACAAGGTCCATTCACATCACACATTCACATTTCTAAGTTTGCCACAATACTTGGCCAGTATAGTTATTTTTACAGACTGGGGGAAACAAGGTGTTACAATTCTTATCTATATTGTTTTTCTTATAAAAAGTAGAATTGATAGAGGCAAAGTAACAAACTACTGCATAAATCTTATTAACATTAATATATGATATATTCATCCATATGTATTGATTGAGAGGGTCTTTCTTATGAAGATGAATGTGAGGGGAAATCTTCATTTTTATGTAGCAATCTATGCCTCCAATCCCTCTGTTGAAGGATTTCTTGTTCCATGTTGACCATAATACAAATCCTTCAATGTTAGGGACATTAGATTCTTCATGCTCCCAAGTTTCAACTATAAATATAATATCAATTTCCCTTAGGATCCAACTTAATATAGGCCATTTGCTCCAACGAAAAACACGATAGTTCCATGGGAGGATCCAGAGTGTACCAAATTCCTATTTGTTATTATCTTTCTAGTCTCTATCCCCGATAACAGTTTTTCAATTCCTAATTATTGCCCATTTTTCTTCCTTCCTAGTTTCTTTTACCTTTTGAACTTCCTTCCTTAATTATGCTTGGTCTTTTGGAATGAGATATTCATTTTTAAATATCCCTGACCCTTTTAAGCTTGGAGTTTTGTTGAGTATGCCATATTTATGGGAATTAGAGCTTACCTTAACCTGAATCAACCTATCTTTATGTTCAATTATTTTTCCCAACCTCTTTTCTTCTATGGGGCAAGTTGTTTCAATTTGTGATTTATTTTTTAGTTCTTCCTTTAATATTGCAAGCGTGTCCTCATATTTCTACTATTTTATACCAAAAATAATGGTGTTCAAGGCTCTTTTGTTATGTTCATGGTATAAATCTATGAGCTTATTTCCTCTTTGAAGGGTTTGATATCCAAATTATGTTCCAGACTATTTAGAGCCACATTGTTCATTAGCTTTTCTTCTATCTATTTAATCTTGTCCCTAACATTATGATTTTCTTCGACCTCTTCTCCTCAAGTTGATTGTTTCTTTTCTTGGCTTTATTTTTCCAATTCTTCCAATCTAACATCCATTTCTTGTAGCTAAGTCTCCAAGCCTAATATTATATTGTTTATATGTGTCTGAATCTTTTCTTGCAAGGATCTAAATTTGTTATCAAGCATCGCTTCAAGCATTTATCTTAACTCTGTTTGAAGTTTGGCTTCTCTCTCTTCTCTACATTTCTCTAATGATTCTATACGTTCATATAGATTATCCAAGGTTATTGTTCTAGGTCTCTCCTTCAGATATTTTGGTATTTGGAAGGGGTTTGGTCAACCCAATTAAAACAATTTCCCTATATAAAGTAGTAGAAAAATAACATCCTAATGTCCTACTTTTACAAGAAACTATGTGCAAGGGGGAATTGATACTTGGGAATCTTAAATTTTTTTCTAAAGATTGGGAGTTTCTAGCATTGGATTATAATGGTTTTTCTAGGGATTTACTTACTCGGTAGAGACCATGTCTCAGCCTAACTAACATTTTTTTTGTACTTGTAGGTATGTGCACGATTTTCACAAGTAAAAGATTGGATTTGCATGTTGTAATGCCTCAACAAGGTACCTTACTAAGATGCCATTTTTTTGTTGTTGTGTATATTTAGCCAATGACATAAACAATGATGCAAAGGAATCCAATTATGACAATTAATAGTGCAATAATGCTAAAATAACATAAGGTATAATGAACTTGTTACGAACTGAAAGTCAATCGCCTTCCTGAGACTGCCCTCGGGGCTTTCCCTCTGGTACATTGCGTACCAATCCCTTTGAGCCGTCCCTGAGGCCCGATCCACCCCAGGGGGCCAATTTCCTTTTGAGGTTGTCGTTTATATGTGACCTATTGGAGGTGGGGAGAAGTCACGTCCCCTCACGTCGTCTGTCGATGAAGCGGATTTCAGAAGGTTGTTACTCACCCAAGGAAAGAAGAAAGAAGGAGGAATGTTGCCAAAGTTCGTTAAAAAACTAAAAGAACTCCCAGTAATCGGTTTACCCCCAGCCCAACCCATGTGTGTGGTCGTTTCTCTAGCAGATATGGCTCTAGTTAGATAGTTCACAGGGCTCTGGCCATCTCCTCGAACAACTAAGAACGGGATTCAAAAAAATTGGAGGCCATTGATATCAAATAGCGTCGCCATCTATTCCGTCAAAAGAGGCTTCTTCTTGTTCGAATTCATATCCAAAGAGGATCGGGACCTGATCTTTAGGAGTGGGCCTTATTTCATGGGACCAAAAGGGCTCTACTTAAATCATTAGACACCTAATTTTGACCCGAAGTGGATGTGCCAAAGGAGGTCCCGGTCTGGGTATGCCTGTCAAACATGTCGATCCACTGTTGGAACCCCTCTTCCCTGCAAACTATAGGCAACGGGATGGGAAGATTCATTGACAAAGAGGATCCAAAAGGTCAATACTCTTATGCTCAGATCTGCGTAGAAGTTGACCTGGAAGCGGGCCTTCCTGAAGCAATCAAGCTAATTGTCGGGGAATGGAAACACTATCAAAAATTGGACTATGAGAAGTTGTCAATCAAGTGTTGCAGCTGTCATGAATACGGACATTTCCAAAAACAATGCCCAAAAATCCAGACCATGCAACAAGAGAAATAATCAAGAGAAGGATGGAAGAAAGAAAAAAGATCCAAGGCAAACCCCAACCCTAAATCCAAAAAGGTAAAGAAAAAACAAAAGGACAAAAAGATATGGAAAATTGTTTTTCAATACTTGGGAATCAAAAGAATGAACCAGTAAGCAATGAAAATATAGCAGAAAAGCAAGACAAATCAGAAGTGGCAATCCAGGAAAATAAAGAAATGCCTCTGCAACTAGAATTGGGATAAATCCTTGAATCCCAAATATCAAAGACAGAGGAAGAGACATCGGAAGAAGATGAGGGGGAAGGAGATATTGGTTTATCTCAGAACCCTTCAAAACCAGCTAGCAGAGGAACGAAAATGGAAAAAGAAAGAAGAGAAAGGGAGACATACAAAGACAAACTCCAAGGATCTCAACCAACTCTGGAAATAATGTTAAATCCAAGAAACACAAGGAACCAAGGGCAACCCTCTCATAGGACGCCCTCCAATACAAAAAGAAAGTAATGAAGATAGTCTCCTGGAACTATAGGGGTTTAGGAAGCCAAAGAAAAAAGAAGAAATGAAAGATCTAATCTGAATCTCAAACCCAGACCTACTACTAGTCCAGGAGACTAAACTGGAGGAATCTGAATTTCTCCAAACCAGTGCAATGTTGTGGAAAAAAGGAGCAAGTGCAGCGGTTAACACCAGAGGATCCTATGGAGGTATTGGCTCCCTCTGGAACTCCTCTACATTCAAAATATTGAAGATAGAGCGTTATATTCACTGGATTCTCACCATCCTTATTCATAAGGAGTCAAGTATCCAGGTTAGCATTTTTAATATTTATGTTCTTGTTCTCCTTGAGGAAAAAAAAGATTGTTGGAATAAATTAAAAGAGTTTCTTAGCATGCATCAGATTGAGAACATAATTATTATCGGGGACCTTAATGTCACTTTATCCCAAGGGGAAAAAAAGGGGGAACCATTGTAAGAGATCCCATTCGAGAGTGGGTTGAGGATACCATACTTGATTGGGAACTGGAAGACATAAAACCTTTAAGAGGCAAATACACTTAGTCTAATAAAAGAAAAGGTCCAGGGCATGTAGTAGCAAGGTTGGACAAATTCCCCATCCAAAGCTCCTTTCTCCTTTTAGGCCTCAACGCTGAGTCTAATATCCTTCCATTCAATGCTTATGACCATAAACCAATAAGTCTAGAAATCACCAAAGACTCCCCCCTGGGCCCGATTCCTTTTAGATTCATCCCAACCTGGATTCGTCGTGAGGAATTCTTAGAACTAGTCACCGGAGATTGGAAGGTTCCAGTTTCAGGTTCACCCTTTTTTGTGTGGGAAGAAAATATTTGAAGGCTGAAGAAGGCCCTCAAAATATGGGAAAAATATTTGAAATCCCCATCAACCCAAAGAATGGAAGCTCAACGGCAGCTAGAAGTTCACCAACTAAAAATGGAAGAAATAAATATCAGCCCAGACATGATGGAAAAAGAAACAAAACTTCATAGAAAGATCCATACAGCCTGTAGAGAGGAAGAAGAATATTGGCGACAAAAATCTCGAAGTCTTTGGCTAAACGCTGGAGATAAAAATACAAGTTTTTTTCATAAGCAAGCATAAGCCAGAAAAAATCACAACTCTGTCAAGGAAATCCAATTTCAGAATCAGATTGTCAATGATTTCGAAGGAATCAAGCAAGTTTCTCATCTCCACTTCAAAGGGATTTACACCGAGGATACTTCCATAGAAATCCATCATCAAGTTATCAATTTGATCCCTTCAGTCATCAAATCAAGATCCAATCAACAACTTATAACTTCGGTCACATTAAAAGAAGTGAAATCAGCCTTGGATAGTCTGGCCCTTGATAAAGCTCCATAGCCTGACGGCTTTACAACTCATTTCCTTCAAGTCTGCTAGCCAATCATAAATCATGACCTACATAGAATGGTGTTAAAGTCACAGAAGTGCCACAAGATTGGGGGGAGCACTAATTCTATGTTCTTAGCTATAATTCCTAAAGAAAAATGAGCCTCAACCTTTGACAGATTTCGTCTGATTTCCTTGTGCAATATTGGCTAAAAAATCATCACAAAAGTAATCACCAATCGACTCAAGGGTATGCTCCCAACAATAATTCTAGAGAACCAAGGTGGCTTCATCAAAGGAAGGAATATAACTAACAATATAATTATGGTCCAAGAAGCAATTCACTCAAGCATGCATCGGGGTGAAAAAGGTATGATTGTGAAACTAGATCTAGCAAATGCTTTTGACAGAGTAAGGCATGATTTTTTGTTTCATGTAATGCAAAAGTTTGGCTTCAATGCTTCTTTCATCCAATGGATTAAGGCTTGTATCGGGACTCCTTGGATTGCTCCATTAGTCAATGGTCGAGTAGCAGAATTATTTCAAGCATCTAGGGGGATTAGACAAGGATGCCCATTGTCCCCCCTTCTCTATGCCATTCAAGCCTCAGTGTTAAGATTTCAACTAGAACATTGTCGCTCCCAACAGGAATTAATGGGCATAAAAATTGCAAGAGGGGTCAAAGATATAAACCATGCTCAATTTGTCGATGATACGCTCCTCTTGGGAGGGGCTAGTACCATCATAACTCGTAAATTTAAGCAACAACTAGATCTTTACAAGGAAGCTTCAGGGAGCTAAATAAATCACAGGAAGAGTCAAATATTTGGATGGAACTGCAAGCCAAGGGAAATGGTGGAAATATCTTGAATATTGGAGATGGAAGGGGAAACTCAATGGGAGACATTCAAATACTTAGGAGCCCCCATCTTCAAATCCAAGCCTAAATCTTCTCACTGGTCTCCTATAATTGACAAATTAAAAACTAGAATCCAAACGTGGGGGGGCTCCTAATTAAACTTGGCAGGGAAGCTAGTACTCCTTAAGTTAGTGTTGGTCGGTATTCCAATATATAAAAGCTCCATTATGTTAGCTCCATCTGGATGCATAAGTCAAATCGAGTCTCTTTTAAGAAGATTTCTCTGGAAAGGAGACAATCAGAATCAAAACAAATTGCCTGTAGTCAGTTGGGGGAAAGTAACAAAGCCTTACTCAGAAGGCAGACTTCAGATAAGAGATCTGAGTTTCCAAAATATGGCACTAGGGGCCAAAATTCTCTGGAATCTGGACTCTGGAAAACTCACCTGGAGCAAGAATGCCCTGTGGAAAAAATATTATTTAGGCGCTAGAAGGAAGTGTCTCAATACAACCCTCAAAGTCTCCAAAGGATCGCCAATTTTCACAATCTTTCAAAAAGCCTCTGGGTACTTCAATCCCCATTTAACTTGGATACCCAAAAATGGAGAAAACATTCTAATATGGGAGGACTCGATCCTGGGACAGCCTCCTTTAGATTCCATTCTGGGCACGACCAATATAAAAAACTTCCTTCACGCCCAACATTTAAACACGATTTGGGACATTTCAAAGTGGCACTCTGATGCAAACCAAATCTGGAAAGAATGGAATCTACCGAGAATTCCAAGCCATCTGCACAGTGAAGAAATTTGATTACTCACGTTACTCCAGGAGAAATTGCCGATTGCGGCCAATGAAAAATATCGAACGGGATGGGGACATCATTCTGGTTCATACACAGTTTTAGAGGTTTACAATCTTGCCAAAGCAAATCTGTATGCGTCCCCCAACCCGGCCATGTGGAAAGAAGTCTAGAGATACAAATCCATCCCTAAAATCAACATGTTCATCTGGACGCTAGTGCATAACGCCATTCTCACAGGAGATAACCTCAAAAGAAAGGGATGGGAAGGCCCCACGCGCTGTCCCTTTTGCATCTCAAATGAGGAAACCATGGCACATATATTGTTGAACTGTTCATTTGCTCGAGAGGTATGGAATCTGGCATTAGCCCCTTGGACAACTCAAGTCACTCTCCCGGATGAGATACCCAACCTTCTTCTCAGCTAACAGCCTTTATGCCCCTTCTCTCTCACGAAAAAAGACCAACTAAAAAGTTGTTGGGGGTACCTTCCCAAGTTTATTTGCTGGAAAATCTGGTTAGAACGCAACGCTCGAGTCTTCAAAGGGAAAACTGCCAGAGAGGGCCAAGTGATTGCAA
Organism: Picea engelmannii; assembly: GCA_009831015.1. Lineage (NCBI taxonomy): Eukaryota > Viridiplantae > Streptophyta > Pinopsida > Pinales > Pinaceae > Picea > Picea engelmannii. The sequence continues at coordinate 25,198 of ML783760.1, forward strand.
AAGCTAAAGCAATGATGGGGGACTTTCTATCATCCATCTAATTGCCAGCAAACAATGGTAGGTTAACTCCCAATGAGGAAGAATGGTTGTCAAGCCTTATCCCAAGTAATTTGAAAGTATCAATTGCTTCTGAGCCCACTACATTCCAGTGGGAAATCAAGATGGATCCTTCAACTTTTACAATATAGCGCAAATCCCTTCAAAGGTATAGTCTTTTATTTTACGGAGCTTCTAAAGGAAACCCCGGTGAGGCTGGCAGGGGAGGGGTGATTATTGATCCCGAGGAAATAAAGGCATTATCGTATTCTTGGGGAATCGACAAGGACACAAATAACATAGCTAAAGCTTTATCCCTCTGGCAAGGATTATCTCAAGCCCAAATCATGAACATTACGGATCTCAATGTCTTTCGAGACTCTCTATCATCATTCACGCTCTCTCTTCTAAGAACCTAACCAGACATATGAAGCTCAGGCAAATTCTTCAAAAAATTAAACTCCTTATGACCACTTTCCATTCTATCCATTTATTCCATATTCTGTGGGAATCAAATGGCGAAGCAAATAAAGAAACTAACAAAGCAGTATTGCTAAGCAAAGGAGTTCATTTACCAGACATAATCGAGGGATTTGATAAATTACCATAAAATTGTGTACGAGAGCTAGACCGAAGTCAAATTCGAGACTATCCAATGAAGATTGATTGTAATTGTGCCAACAATGTTCTATTGTTTTTTTAATATATCTCATACCCGTTCTTGTAAAAAACAAATAATAATAACATAAAGTATAATGAAAAATTCAACATCACTCATCAACCAATTTTTCTAACACCTGCAAGGATTAGTATCTTCAAGCACACACAAGCAGTGCTCGTAATCTTGGATTCTTTCGATTTGTTTTGACCATTAAAGGTTTCAAAATTGGCAGTTGTTTTGAGGAACTTGCAATATGAAATATCACAATCTAAATTTGAATTTATTCATCTACAAGGTATCCACATAATAACACATGGTAATGGAATTTATCGACAAGTCACTAACATATACTAGAACAAACATAACTACATAGTTCTATGAGGATAATGATGGTTTATAAAATAATGACAATGTAGCATTTAACCAATTAATAACCATAAAAACACAATTTCAATTGCTTAACTTGTTGCACTTGACATTTCTCAAAATTGATCCATTCAAGGACAAGCAATTGTTTACATTGAAAATAACTAACACCTTATTATTTTGTGCAGCATAACTAACACTATACAAATATTCAACTAAAAATATCATTAATAATCATATATTACCAATATTCCATTATAAAACTTTGTAAATTAATTGTCATGCATAAAATTATTGAGTATCGAATTATCATTGATAATCATATATTACCAATATTCTACTATAAAATCTTTGTAACACTACACAAATATTCTACTACAAGTATCATTGATAGTCATATATTACCAATATTCCATTATAAGAACTTTGTAAATTAATTGTCATGCATAAAATTATTAAGTATCTAATTATCATTGATAATCATATATTACCAATATTCTACTATAAGAACTTTGTAAATTAATTGTCATGCATAAAATTATTGAGTATCAATTATCTTCGAGTACAAAATAATTATTATGAATAATTTATTGTGTATTACATTTAATATATATATGCGCAATTTAATATATATGAGGAAATTCTACAAGGAATATATCCTTCATGCAACAACCTATTAGACAATATTTAAGAGCTTCCATCAGTCATATCCATATACTCTTGGGAGGCGACCTCAATATTATTCTCTCATCGGACGAACATTGGGGCTCGGCTACTTCTACAGCCAGCGGCAACTACCTTTATAGAGATCTCTTCAAGGCTTTTAACCTCATAGATATCAAGCCTCTCAATCTCGTCCCTACCTGGCGCAATGGGAGAAGAGGCTCGGAGGCCGTGGCCAGCAGGCTGGACCGATTCCTTATTTCTGAAACCTTCTTCGCCCCCTCTGCTCATCCTAAGCCTGGACTTGCCCTTCCTTTCTTCTCCGATCATTTGCCCATCATACTCACCCTTAACCTCATCGTCTGTCTCCAACCCTTTCCTTATAAATACAATCAGCATTGGGTTGAATCCTCTGATTATGCCACCCTGGTTACTCAAATCTGGAACGATCTGCGTTTCCAGCAAGATCCCAATCCACAGTCTCGCCTCGTCTGGAAATTAACATTTCTCAAAGCGCACACTAAATCTTGGATAAAATTTAAAAAGAAAGAAGCGGCGACTGATTTAACCAGATTAGAACAAGAGATCATGTCTTTTATATCAAACTCTACCACTACGGCTCTATCACCGGAAGACGAGTCTTCCCTCAAAGCATTGGAGCATGATAGAAATACTATTCTTCTAGAAGATGAGAAATGCTGGTGGCTCAGAAGTCGGGCGACTTGGCTGAAATGGGGTGATTCAAACACTAAATTTTTCCACAAGGTGGCTAATATCAACAGAAATAAAAAGCTCATCTGGTCGATGGACCTTGCCACTGAGGGGACCATCCGCGGTCAAGAGGCGCTCAATTCTGCAGCGGCCATGCACTTTGAAAATCTATATAAGACCAATCAAGAGTCAGACTTGCCGGCTCAAACTTCCATTGCCAGCCTCTTCTCAAGGTATGTATCTGAATCTGAAGCAGCGGAACTTTACAAACCGGTCACCCTGTCAGAGATTAAGCATATTCTTTCTATTCTAAAAAAAGAAAAAAGCCCGGGGCCCGACGGATGGACGTCTGAATTCTTCCTATCCTTTTTTGACCTTGTTGCACCTGATCTTTTATCAATGGTAGAGGATGTGCGCAATAAAGGCAAAATTTCCAGCAGTATTAACTCCACCTTTCTGGCTTTAATACCAAAATCCGACCTCCCCACTACCTTCAATGAGTTCAGACCGATTTCACTGTGTAACCTAATTTACAAGCTTGTTTCTAAAGTCATCTCCTCCCGCTTGAAACCAGTCCTGGAAAAACATCTCTCGCCTGAACAACACGGTTTTCTCAAGGGCCAAAGGATTCATGATGTTATTGGGGTGGCTCATGAGTGCTTACAAAGCATATCACAGAAAAAACAAAAAGCTTTGGTCATGAAAATCGACCTCAAAAAGGCTTTTGACAGTATCAACTGGGACCTCCTCAGGCTCATCCTTCACTCGGTTGGTTTTGGCACTCATTTTACTAACTGGATAATGACCTGTATCACTAGCGCCAATCTCTCCGTTCTGGTTAATGGGGAAGCCTCCCGCTTCTTCAAATGTGAAAGGGGGCTCCGGCAGGGATGCCCCCTATCACCTTACCTTTTCATCATTGTTTTGGAAGGGCTGAGCCTCCTCTTATCAAAAATTGTTGTTGAACACCGCATCACTGGTATCAAGATCACTAACATCCTCAAGATCATCCACCTAATGTTTGTGGATGACATTCTTTTATTTTCCAAAGCTGATGCATCGGATTGGACAACGCTTTTGGGCATTCTAAAACACTTCTGCATTGCATCTGGGCTGTCTATCAATCCTAATAAGACCACTATCCACTTTTGGGGACTTACAGAGACGGAATTATCTACCCTACAAGGATCCTTCCCTTGCACCTATTTGGAACTTTCCTTGGGCTTTAGATACTTGGGTTACAATCTCAAACTGGGAGCTGCAAAGGCCACTGACTGGACATGGTTGGTGTCTACATTTGAAAGGAAAATTGGTCTCTGGTACTACAAATGGTTGTCTCTTGGGGGACACCTCATCCTGGTTAACTCAGTTCTTCAAAGTTTGGCAGTGTACTGGATGCTCTTGGAAAAAATCCCTGCTAAAATTCTTTCTCAGCTCCGCAAACTTTCATTCAAATTTCTTTGGAACGACTTTGCAGGGAACCGCCATTATCACCTTTGCAAATGGAAAACTCTCACACTCCCTAAGCGGGAAGGCGGCTGGGGATTAAAAAATCTCCCTACTTTCAACTTGGCACTACTGGCTTGCTCCTTCTGGCGAGCGTTAACCTCCAAAACACTCTGGCATCGGGTCATCATGGCTAAATATCTCGGTTCAAAACCACTCTCCCTTTGGATTTGTCAAGCACATCTATCACAAAGCTGGGCCTCGCCATTTTGGAAGGGTATGGTCTCCTCATCGCAGGTCATACTCCACTGGCTCCGATGGTGTCCGGGTTCGGGCAATGAAATTAAATTAGGCAGGGATAAGCTCATTGGCCTTGATGACTCTTCGTTACTATCTTTCCAGCTTAGATCCAAACTGTTGTCTCTTGATATTCGATATCTTGCTCATTTAAAAATTGAATCTGCTGCCTCTCCCCTTCCAGACCGCTGGCTCCATAGCAGCAACTTGGCCCTAGAAGGACCCCTGGCAACGGAGTTAGACTCCTACACGACTGCTCTTCAATGTTTGGGTCTTTCCCTCACAGATGGCCGTGACACCCTCACCTGGGTTGGGGGCGATGGCTCTGGCTCCGTCATAGCTAAAAATGTGTATACAGCCCTTCTTACAGTCAGGGGGATGGTCCAGCCAACTTGGCTAACTCGAATCTGGTCCTGGCAGATCCCCATTAAATACAAATTATTTCTTTGGCTTGGGGCCAGCGACAAACTCCTCACCTGGGCGAATCTTCAAAGGAAAGGTAGATATGGTCCAGGGCATTGTATTTTGTGCAGAGAAGGCTCGGAGGATATTCACCATCTGTTTTTACACTGCAATTTTGCCCAGACTGTATGGCTACACATTTTACAGCAGCTTTCTCTTCCTTTCCATTGGATTGGTGCCTCCTTCCCGGAGTGTTTTGCCACCTGGACTTTTGACTTGGCAGCGCCCCCTACTCTGGCAATATATGTTTGCTGGCACTTGTGGATTGAACGGAATAAGACTTTATTTGAAGACATCTCTCCTTCCTATCGGGCAGTTTGCTACAAAATACTATCTTCCTTCAACTGGCAGCAGTCCTCTATCAAGCCGATTCTCCACTATTCGGTTGATCTCACCTTGCCTGCTGGCCACACAGTGGCTTTTTTTGACGGAGCGGCCAAATCCACAGGCCTCTGCAGTGGTGCGGGAGGCATCTTCAAGATGCATCCAGAGCGGACA
>ML783760.1:45464-90557 GCA_009831015.1 Picea engelmannii
CCCTCACTACAACAATTATGTCAAAATCTCATATCAACTATATCTTATTTTTTTTCATTGTGAAAGTCAAATCAATCTCGTGTCTTAGTATGTTTCAATTTCCATAAGCTCAATGTACATAAGATTTATCTGTTGTTTAGTCCTTTGTAAGCGTCACATTGAAAACTCATGGGCCCCTTATACCAGGTCATCTTATCTTCTAGTAACTTCATGCTTTAATCATAAATTCATGATCACAAAATCCAAAATTTAATTTTTGTTCCAGAAAACATAGTCGAACTACTAGTCCTAACTATTATGCTCTCATTAATAATCCTCATGAAAAACTATCCACCATTGGACACTTAATCGTGCCTATTCTTCATTGTGAATAAGGTATAGATTCTCTAATGTAGTCTAAATCAAGCTAATATCCTTTCAACTAAATTCTAACTCTTTATTCTACACTATCATTCATGAGTACTCATCTCTTTACCCTAATTTCAATTTTTTTTCATATACCTATATACCACTTCACTCAAGTTTTAAGCATACCACTCCTAACTCATGTCCTCAAAACAAATCCTCAACTTTTCAAGAACATGCATTAATGCTCCAATTTCTATCCTAACCGATAAAAGCTTGACTATATTGAGTATACTTGTTATTTTCATATTTTATTTCTTACTTTGATATCCTTTAACATGATTTTATTCTTCAATCCACTTGCTTCGATCATTAAATAAGAAAGATCTAGAATTTCAAAAGCATGATCTAATAAGGCAAATTCAACTTTTGATTTATCCCATTATTAGTCCTTGCTTCCGGCCAAGGCGGGGACTATAGCTTTCGCCTTGTAGTTAAGGCGCGTTGACTAGGTATTAACTGGTACATTTTGTAACATTAATTAGTTCATTTTGCACAATTTTAATATGATTTCAAGCTGTTTTTCCTAAGTGTTCTTTAAAATCTTTATTAAAACATTTTTTTTTAACCATAATAATATTTCAAATTTTTGAAATTTATCTTTTAAACATTTTATTGGCCGAAAGATAATGATGTGACGTAATTACCCCTGGTGTATATGAAATATTTTTGAGTATTTGTCAGAAGAAATAATTAATTTTCAAATACATAATTTTAAAAAATCATTACACCGCCACGTCCAACCATATTCATTGAACTAACACCAATATAAATTCGTATGGACCAACTGCCCAGACCGGCCTGCCACCGAAGCCTCTGCCTCCAGGTATCAGACACATTTCGGCTCAAGCTCTCTGAATGTGAATGAAATTAATATCAAGGATCAAGGATAAGACCACAATACTCAAATATGAAGTTTTACAAATAAAAGAAAGAATCTCAAACAACAAACCAATGATATATGCTTTAGCTTCTTTCTCTGTCCCTGTCTTGTCTCTAGTGCCATTGTTGGCATACTTCCACTGCTTCTGCTTTCTCTGACGATAAGATGGATTTGTTGGTTAAAATAAAGGAGCATGGTCACACTGTACGAAGCACTTCGTCCATTCTTTGCCGCAGGTACTTCATCGGAAGCAATAGGTTTTCACCTTATGCAAATATTTGTATTATAATGAAACTTTCATTCTATTTTTGACCCTCTGCAAATATAACATTATCAGCGTTCTTAACGTGTTTCTTCGTCTGGCTTTCTTTCTCTACCTAGCTCTGGATTGAAGCACGTAGTGGCTCAAATCAATTACCTATCAATCTCCCTATCAGGCTCAAAGAGATAACCTATAGCTAGGGGTCAGGATAAAGAACATACCTCTTTTGCATCAGTTTTATATCCTCTAGTAGCAAAAGAAGCAAATGAGCCAAGATCAGGACCAGTAGCTCCAATTCCAGTACCAGATCCTTTCGATCCACCAGTTTAATAATCAATTGATCCTGTTGTCTGTTCCAGGTGAGGTTTACCTAGAACCAGTTAACAATCCACCCGTTTAATAATTAGTTGATCCTGTTGTCTTCAATCTTCACTTGAAATGCACTTAAACAAAAAAGAAGAGAAATAGATCCAGTAAACTCACCAAAGTACGACGTCTCGAGATCCAAGAAGTCTTGTGTTCCCCTTCACACTGGTAGGTTATCAATCTTCAAAGGCATGTTGGCAAAGAAATAGCCACTGAAATGTCACTTGTTAATATATATAGAATCATTATAAATCTGATGAAAATTACCATCCATTTTACCATCGTTTTGGGTTGTAGAACCAGTTTCAAAATGCTAACGATCTGGTCAATATTTGATACCCCGTCGATTGATTTCTTTAAATTATAACTAGATTTTCGATCCATCGAGTCATCTACTGTAGCGGTTGATAGAAGGGTCTACGCAGTTGAGATTCAATTAGTTCTTGGTGGAATATCAAATCCAGTCTTGGATAGATCAGATCTTTTCTCCCTTAATCAACTTGACCTTTTAAATTTCACCCAGTTTGACGAGACATAAGAATAGCCATGAATATTTCCAGCAATTAAATCTATTAAGATTCATGAAAACCAAAAACATGCCAAAGTACGTTTTGGGTTGTAGAACTAGTTTCGAATGCTAAGGATCTGGTCACTATTTGATACCCGAACGATTGATCTCCTTAAATTATAACTAAATTTTCGATCCATCGAGAGATCTACTGTAACGGTTGATAGAAGGGTCTGGGCAATTGAGATTCAATTATTTCTTGGCGGAATATCAAATCCAATATTGGATAGATCATATCTTTTCTCCCTTAATCAACTTGACTTTTCAAATTTCACCCAGTTTGACGAGACATAAGAATTGCGATGAATATTTCCAGCAATTAAATCTGTTAAGCTTCATGAAAACCAAAAATATTCCAAAGTAAAACTCATTTCACCGTCTATTATGACCGGATCTCACACCACAAGAAATCCCATTGAACAATAACCGAGTTGATCCCATTTTATTTTTTATGTTGAAATGTCTAACACAATAACTGAAAATCTTCGCCACCTAAATGTGTTTCCTCTCTCGACATTAACAATGGAAACATCAAAGATGCGTCCCCCTAGGTCGAAAATCCTTTGTACCAAACCCGTAAGCTATAGATGTGGCAGTGGGTTCATTAATAATTTTCATGGCGTTAAGACCGACAATGGTAGTTGTGTCTCTAGTATACTTTCTCTGAGGCAGTAGGTTCATTAATAATTTTCATGGCTTTAAGACCGGAAATGGTAGTTGCGTCTCTAGTAGACTTTCTCTGAGAATTGCTAAAATAGGCTGGTACAATGATGACGACATTCTTCACATCAGAGTTCAGGTATGCTTCGGCAGTGGTCTTCATTTTCGCTAATACCATCAAAGAGATTTCCTCAGATGAAAACTTCTTCCTCTCACCCTTGTAATCGACAACAACGACTAAAAAGTGTCAAAGTTTCATGTCACTCTGCATAGAGGGATTGGTGGATCACCTTCCAATGAGTGTCTTGGCATCAAAGACAATATTCTGGGGATTAGTTGCGATATGGTATTTGGCAGCGTCTCCGAAAATGCCCTGATCATTAACAATAACTTCGACTCTATCTTGCTGCCACACTGCTACGCAGTTGTAAGTTATTATTTTTTGACATTGACAAAAACCAGTGGCTATGATTCCAAACGACTATGATCCCAAAACAAAGATGCAAAGAGCGGACAGTATTTTCTTAAAATGTTGTAAGGTGTTTTGCATGCAGAGTTGATGTTGTTAAGTGTTACATGTGGAACAAGCGGAAATAAAATGGTTAATTTATAGATTGTCAAGTTAGTATAACATATTCCTCTCATCACAGAAGGTGATTCACAAATTGTTGTCAAGCTCCTCTCTCATTTGATCAATGGGGCAGATCCGGAGAAATTATCTTCCAGCTGGCGACTCACGAATGGGCTCTGCAGAATTAATTCTATTCTCCAGCCCCAACAGGTCATCCTTCCCTCCCATGTTAGAAGAACGGCCAACCAAGTAGCTGATTAGCTGGAAAATTTTGGATTCGAGCTGGAAGAAGGCACCTTCTCCTGTACTCCTTCTACCAACCCCACTCACCTTGTGGTCATCGCTTGTAAGACCATATCTCACACCAAATATCTTCCCCCAGATGGGGTGCTCGATTGACATGACAGCTACATCAACGCCCGCCACCACCTGGCCACCTCATAGGCCATCTGGCGTATGTTCCTCGCCACGTCCTCACCCCGGTCACTTTCGGTCTTTACACCACCTGTCGCCACCCTCACTCCCGCACTTGCATTTCAACTTTCACTTGCATGGGGAGCTCTGCAACTCGTGTATCCTCACGAAGCAGTGCAAACGCTCTTCCCCGTCACTTCAGCTTACACCCTGGCCCCTTCTTCTTCTGGACACAATGGGGACTCTATATCTTCATTGCCTTTGTTTGCAATTCCAAGCACCAAGTTTCCAGAGCTCTCCCACCCCTCTGCCAGCCTCCGAGCTCTAGTGCGACCTCACGGGGTTTCCAGTTGGATTTCTGTGTTTGGTCCACACTATGCCACGACCCTGTGGTAGGCCAAAGTGGGGGTCAGCTTGGTACTTAGCTCATGGTAGACTTCTGCCTGCAACAAGGGCTCAGGATGAACTCGTCACTCCCTCTTCAACACTCCTAGAATCTATTCCTGCAGACCCTCCCCTAGAGGCTCTCCCGGCTAACCCAGCCCATGAAGCTCCCCCTACAGTTCCACCCCGCGACGAAACTCCTCCCTTGGCACCCCTCCTCGTGGCCACCCCAAACCAGACACCTTGTGCCCAACCAACTGGCAACCAGCCTCCCTGCGACCTCTCCCCCCTCTCGAACCACTACGGATGTAGGGTTGAGTGGTTCGATCTATATGGGAATTCACTCGGCTATGCGCCTCTGCCTCCGTCTCCCCCTTCGCGACCCTTTTACCCGCCCTCCCCCCTCGACCCCCTTTCACCACCCCCCTTCCCACCTCCCCCATGAGATCCTCCTCCTCCTCCCCTCTCCACACCCACCCCAACCTCCCCTGTGCTTTGTGCGCGAACATAACATAAGTCTTGGAAGATATCAAATTGATGAAAAAAGACCTGGAAATTATCAATTCGATGAAAAAAGATTTGGAAGAAATCAAAGCAGCAATGCTCGATGCACAACAGAAGGAAGTTGATCGTTGGAGAAGAGTGGACGCCCTGATGATGTTCATGCAAGATCTTCAACAAGCCATGGTGGAACGTGGAAAAGGAAAAGCTCCAGGGAAGTAGGTTTTTGTAGGACTGCGTCTTGGTCCAGGGTTTTAGGGTCTTGCTATGTTTTCTAAGTTTTTTTTACACCTTACTTATGCACCTCGGTCCTGCGTGGCCTAGTAGTCTAGTTACCTTTCAGTGGCATGACCATGGCAATGGTGGTTTCCCAACTGGGCACCTGAGCCATGTGATTTTTTGGACATCTGGCATTACTAGTTTTTGAACATCTGGTACAATGGTTTCCCTTCTGGGCACTGCGACCACGTGGCTAATAGCCCACAAACAGTTGTAATTTTCTGAAAGGAATCAATACAATACAACACTCTAACTTACGAAAAAAAATAATAATAATATAACATATTTCAATTAAATTCTTCAATTCTACGTATTTTAATAAAAGAACAACCAACGACGAGGTATTTTCAGTAGTTAAATGTACTGAATCTAGTGATTTTAATTTTTTTCCCTGTTATGTTAGCTTATATTGACTAGATTGATTCCTTACAAAAGATGATCAATACCTTAACTCAATTTATTATTATATATAATTTGAGTAAAATATAACTTGAATGATGTACACAATACTCTCACGTTTAATATATTTATATAAATAATCGTTAGTTACTTGTGACATTCAACTAGTTAAGTATACATTTATATTATTAAATAGATACAATTTGCTAAAAGGATTCAATTTTACAATCTAAAGTATAAAAGAAAATTGACTCTTCTAAAAGGATTTCTGGTCGAAGATTTCCATAAGAGCAAGAATCTTCATTCTGTCGACGGTAACATATTATAATTAACGCATAAGGAAAATGCATTACTAGGAAAGTAAAATAAAATTGTATTGCTAGCGTAGTTAAAACATCGAGTGCTTAATTTAAAGAACTCTGAAGAGACACGGTGCTTATTCACGGGTCATTTTCCTTAAATTTTTGTCGAGTTAATACATGATAAAGAATAATTTGAACACTGCTTAAGCCATAATTAGTTTAAACAGTTTAACGAAAATTTAAAATTTGAAGAATCTAATGTACACTGCATCCTTAATCAATTTCAATTTCTTAATGGTTATCAACGTATACACTAAGTTGTTCTGGAATCTCCTTATCCACTTCTTTAAAGTGGTCCTTTCACTTTTATTCCTTAATCCTATTCTCATACACCATTAACATATAAGCTCTCAGTCAACCTTATCTAAATGAAGTAATAATAACTCTATAACTCTATTTAACAAATAAGCATAATGTTTAACATCTCCTCATTTTTTATAATTGTACTTTCCCATTACTATTATTTCTTATCATTTTTACTTAGCTATAGTTCCTTATATAAGACAAGTCTATTTTCCTCTTTATTCATAGATTATATCGATATGGGATTAATTTTCCATTAAGCTACCTCAATTTGAATCTAAGTTTTCCTGAGTTGAACTATTTTAATAAGGTCCATCTTGTATTGGAATATAATGTCAAATATATGTTATACACTTTACTTAGAAGCTATGCAATTATACACAATATATTATTGGTAGCCTAAGGATTATCTAAGTGTCCCAATGAATTTCATTTTCATTAAAGCCATGTATATGTCATTTCAGTCCTATAGTTTTTAAAACTTACTCCTACTAATTCATGAAATTTCACCTTCAATTCGAATTGTAGTCAACATTATTTCCTATTCAACTCTTGTTATATGTTATACACTTTACTTTGAAGCTATGCAATTATACACAATATATTATTGGTAGCCTAAGGATTATCTAAGTGTCCCAATGAATTCCATTGAATTAAAGCCATGTATATGTCATTTCCCTCCTATAGTTTTTAAAAACTACTCCTACTAATTCATGGAATTCCACCTTCAATTCGAATTGTAGTCAACATTATTTCGAATTGTAGTCAACATTATTTCCTATTCAACTCATGTTATACATTTTACTTAGAAGCTATGCAATTATACACAATATATTATTGGTAGCCTAAGGACTATAAATGAATGAATCAACATGACTGAGACTGTTGTCAATGTACTGATGAGTGCGGTTGACGAGGGAGCCTCAGAACAGGCTGGGCTATTCAATGAACTTAACATTCCTTATTCTTCACATCGCCAAAACACTAATGCTTCGAATTTTACCATTGGAATTCATTTTTTCCCTCGATTGAGTAATTTTCCTTCGGAACGTCCTGGTTATGAGTGGTCTGGGCCTTTGCCTTGAGATTTGGCTGGCCAGTCGGGTGATTCTAGGCATAGGGGTAGTGGAGGAGTTCATCAGTTGAAACATGGTTTTACAACTCCTCGTCGGTTTTCTAGGCAATCGTGGCTATCAAACAAAGCTAAGCGGAAAATGGTTTTAGGTGACGATATAGGGCTGGAGGAGGCGATAGATTTGGCTTTAACAACACTTGTCGGTAGGTTCTCGTATCGGTCTCTTTGTGTTTCACCTTTAGATGTGTGGGCGAAGGAAAACTGGGAGCCTGTACTTGGTTACATGCCGGACGTGCTTTTTCTACCTCGCGGGTGGTTGGGTTTTATATTTCATTCCTCGACGGATGTGGAGTTGATTCTTAATAGGACATGGCCCTATGATACTATGAATATGATGGTTAAGAGATGGCATATCTCTTTTAATTCCATACTTGATTATTTCCAGTGTCGTCATTTCTGGGTGTTGCTCCCTGGGCTACCCTTAAATCTGTGGAATAAAAAGGCTCTTATGGCGATTGGGAATGTTGTTGGTAGATTTATTGTTGTGGAGGATAGACTCTTGTGTGCACAAGACCTTAAGCTTTCTAGGGTGCTGGTGGAGGTGGATATACACAATGGGTTGTTGGAAACTTTAGAGATTCAGTGGAGAGATCAAGTTATTATGCATAATCTTGATTATTTAGGCATTCCCTTTCGTTGTTCTCTCTGTCACCGAACGGGTCACCTGAGAAATTCATGCCAGGGTTTTGCGAGTGTGGAAGAAGAGTCAGAGTCGAAGAACTCCAGACTGCGGAAGACATAGAGGACTGACTATTAAATGGCCTCCACTATTATCACTATGGGCCCTCTGGTCCCCCCCATTACCTCTCTAGCTACCTTACATTTCGCCCCTGCTTTTTATTCTTATTATGGAGTGTATTAGTCTTCTTTTAAAAAAGGGCTAGGTGGAAGGCAAACTTTCTGGTGTTAAAGTCTCTAGGATTATCAAAATTCTTCATCTTATTTTTGTATATGATGTACTAATCATGTCTAAAGTTGTTGTGGAGGAATGGCAGGTGATTAAGTCAATTCTGGAATCCTTGTGTTGTGCATCGGGATTATGGATCGGCCCTCATAAATCAACTTTCCATTATAATGGGATACTTGAGGACACACTCGCTATTGGATTTACTTCACACACACCTAGGATTTATTTTTCCTAAGGTTATTCCTTGTTTATTAGTCATAATTAGTCATTATCCAGTCTCCTATATTTTAGGGGAGAATATTTCACCTAGAGATTATTCTCTTTTAGTTGACACTTCAGTTTGACTAGTTGAGTTGAGTTTAGATGTTGCATTGGTTTTGTCACCATGCAACATTGGGATCATCACCAACTCACTACTCTTTGCTGAGTCAGTTAACTGAAGACTAGTTGACTAGTTAACTCAGCTAGGTGGCAATTCACTCCCGTAACTGCCTGAGAGACTAGACTAGGTGGCGGTTTACTCTTGTAACTGTTGGTGTGTGTATAGATCAATCTAGACCACCACTATGGCTCATTATTTACTCATGTATCCTATATCTATTGTAAATTATTCAATATTTATGTGTGGACAACAGTTAATGAGAATTCTTCCATTCTTTCTCTCCTTCTTCTTCTTTCTTCTATTCTCTCTGCAAATGTGTGTATTATTGTTTAGCTAGATCTATTATGTGCAGGATCAACACATTTACACTGGCCGCTTATAAAAGAATATTTGATTACAATTTTGTGGATTTGGATGCGGGTTTCCAATACCTGGGATATCATTTAAAACATGGTAAGAGTAATATCTCACACTGGAGGTGGATGTTAATTAAATTTGAAAAACAGATAAATCAATGGTGTAAACGTTGGCTGACTTTGGGTGGACGATATATCTTAGTAAAATCAGTTCTGGAAACTCAGTCAATATATTGGATGCCATTGGCGGTGGTTCTAGTTCCAATATTAGTAAAGAACTTCCAGAACTACATATTGTAAAGAACTTATACTCTCGGGTATTCAGATACAACTTGTGGCCGGTCTACTTATTTGGACTGGTGGAGACCACTCAGGGGTCTTGACAGTCAAAAATATTTACAATTCTCTAGCTTGGGAGTACTGGACAGTCCCAATCAATGGTTGGCAAAGGACCTTCTGGATATGGGAGATCCCATTAAAATTAAAATTGTTTTTATGGCTCATGATGGAAAATAAAGTCCTCACCTGGGGTAATATTAGCAGGAGAGGGTGGGAAGGATCGAGCATCTGTTCTTTGTGCCTTAGAGAGGAGGAAACGATCCTACATATCATGGTTTTCTGCCCTTTCACTCTTGAGATCTGGAAATTTTTGGCAATTGAATTTAAATTAATTACAGTATGGGGAGGAATTCCATTGATATAGTGTTTTGACAATTGATTGAAGATGGAGAAGAACAATTGTAATTTACCTATTATGACTTGTTAGACTATAAGGTTGATTAGAAATAAGTTTTTATTCGAATCAACTATACCATATGTTTAGGGGGATTTAGCACAGATCCATGGACTGAAGGTAGATTCCGGTGCACCATCAAATTATATTCCCAAAAGGATTCGGAAATCGCCTGATTTAGTTTTTCCAAATGTTGGTTGGTTTGATGGTGCGCCACAAAACAATGGCACAATGAGTGGTGTTGGTGGTATTATTAAGTTTGGGGAGACCACTATCTACAGGTGGACATTCAACTTTGGTTTGGGTTCGAACACGAGGGATGAGCTCCTTGGTGCTTGGGCCACCTTAATTTTAGCCTCTAGACTTGATATTACTTAGCTTCGGGTACTTGGGGATTCAAAGATTGTGATTGACTGGATTAAAAACAAGTGCAAGCTTTGTGTCACTTCTCTTACAGGTTGGAAGAAGAAGATAAGGTCCCTTATACCTCTTTTCAAAGATTTAAAGTTCGATCGTATCTATAGGGAAGATAACGAGGATGCAGATTCACTCTCGAAGAAATCTCTATTGGCCCTAGAAGGAAGGATTCTATATTCCAAATGGCAGGATGGCCAGGAGGTCCCCCCGCTATCATTGCGCCTTTATTCCTAAGCTATCTGGCCCTGGAAGGGAGGTGGATTATTATTATATCCGGTTTTTGACTATTTTTGTTTACTCTTGGTGAAAATTAAGCTTTTAGTGTTGGGACTATATGGTCTGTCTCAGAAAGGTTGTATGTAATGTAAGTTTTGGACTCACTTTGACTTTACACTACTTGATGGGGGGTGATAGTTCTTGTATGGTGAAATCTCATTTGATTACTATGTACTTGCACTTTGATACTTTGTTTTTGAGAACAACATATATTAATATATATGAAGAAATTTTCTACCGGAAAAAAAAAGTGTCCCAATGAATTCCATTTTCATTAAAGCCATGTATATGTCATTTCACTCATATAGTTTTTAAAACTTACTCCTACTAATTCATGGAATTCCACCTTCAATTCGAACTGTAGTCAACATTATTTCCTATTCAACTCGTGGTTCCTTCACTTAGATCATATATGGCTCTCCCTATAAATAATTTTTTGTTCAAATGAAATAATACTTCAAAGTTTCTTACCTTAATAAGGTCGTAACTTACTCTTTCAATAACACATAGTGTGGTTAGTACATATAATGTTTCTTGTAACTTGTTATGTGCACTTTAATACTCTAATCTACTATAGGGGTAAAAGAAAAGATGGAAGTCATGTTTTCCTCTAGACCATACCCTAATGGTACTAGTATGTAATAAACAAAACTACTAGTGTATGAATTCCTTATATAATAACTAAGTTATCGACAAGTGGATGGGTTCATTAGGACCTAGTGTCGTAACCTTGCTATGATATCATATGTAATGCCTAGAAAAGGTACCTCACTAGGATGTTATTTTTTTGTTACATGCATTTAGCCAATGACATAAACAATGATGCAAATGAATCTAATTATGACAGTTAATACTGTAATTCCAAAATAACATAAAATATAATGAAAAATTCATTGTCGCTCATCAACCAATTTTTATAGCACCTGCAAGGATTAATATCTTCAAGCACACATAAGCAGTGCTCATAATCCTTGATTCTTCTTATTTATTTTGACCATTAAAGGTCTCGGGACTAGCAATGGTTTTGAGGAGCTTGCAAGATTAAATGTCATAATCAGAATTTGAATTTATTCATCTACAAGGTATCACATAATAACATACGGTAATGAAACTTATCGACAAGTCACTAACAAATACTAGAACAAACATAACTACATAACTATAAGGATAAGGTTGGTTTATAAAATAATGACGATGTAGAATTTGACCAATTAATAACCATAAAAACACAATTCCAATCACTTAACTTGGTGCACTTGACATTTCACAAAATTGATCCATTCAAGGACAAGTAATCATTTGTGTTGAAAACAATTAACACCTTATTATTTTAAGCAATTAAAGCATAACTAACACTACACAAATATTTTACTATAAGTAGCATTGATAGTCCTATATTACCAATCTTGTACTATAAGAACTTTGTAAATTAATTGTCATGCATAAAATTATTGAGTATCAGTTATCTTCAAGTACAAAATGATTATCATGGATAATATATTGTGTATTACATTTAATAGATATTTGTGCAAGGTTGTGCAATGGATTTCTTCAACCTTGTGCATGTTAAGTAAGGAATAGTTAGCTTCAGAGGGGCTTTGTGGCTAGGTTTATGCTAGTCGCATCCCTAAAACTCTAGGAAGAATGACGAGCGCGGGTGAGATCCTAGACTTGGGCGAGAGGCCTCTGCAGCGGGTGGGACTCGGCGACGAGAAGGTTTGTGGATGGCGGCGGAGAAAAACAAATACTTGCGGCAGCTGTCTTCATTTCGGGGCTGAGATTTCTGATGGGTCATCATCCGATGTCTCCCTTTTCAAGCAGTTCCAGGGTGAAGGAGCAATCAATCCATGGCAACGGATTTTACCCTGTGCTACACAAGCATTATCATTTGGGGGGCCGTCGATGACTGTCTCCTGTTCGGGGCCAGTCCAGGGCAGCTTTTGTTTGGTGTTAGTGACTCGACTTCGAGTGCACGATGTGCTATCGATAGAGTTTGCGGTGGTGGTGACTTTCGAGGTTTGTTTGTAGCAGGTGTTTTGTTTTCTCTTAGGTTTTTCTGGACTCTCTTGACCACTTCCTCCTTGGAAAGAAGAGGTTTTGGGCCAGAGCTTTGAGGTCCTCACTGGGGGCATGTGGTGTTTTGGTTAACAGTTTGAGGTCCTTTGGGGGTGTGTGGTGTTGGGTTAACACTTTGAGGTCCTTTGGGGGCCTGCAACTTCTGCTTGATGGGGTTTTTTTCCCTGTTTCGAATATCTTTTTGCAACCCGCGGGCTGGTTTTCATCTCTGGTAATCTTTCTGGTTCTTTTGGGGTTGTGGTAGTTTTTGTTTTTTTTTAGAATGGTCTATGGACTAGGTTTGCTATGAACCTTTGTATGGTCAAGAAGATGTAAACAAATTATATTTTCATTAATATAATTGAGCTAATTTTCTATTGGAAAAAAGTAAAGAACAATTAATTTCATCAACTTTACTCACGATTGCATAAAGTTTTACAAGACATCAATTTATATAACAACCAAGATATTCTTGATTATATTACTTGTATAACCTTGTTTCTAGTTTCCGAAAGACTAGATTTATTAAATTAGATATACATGACATCACTCTCGTAATTACTAATCTATACCAAAATTTACTAAGATTGTCATTTCATATATCCTTTTACAAATTAGAATTTAACTAAATTAATTACGTATAGATGTGATATTATTATTATTATTATTATTAAATAGTTAAATGCACAAATTACCATAGTAAACTTAGATTGATATGTTACTAGTTCTTAATAATAATTCGATTGTGATCCATTAACAACCCAAAAAGAACAATAATTTAATTAGTTGATTACTAATTACTTTCCTAATAAATCTACTTGAGCTTTGGCGGATTGGTAAGTATTTAGGGTAATGTTAGGTTCTAAAACAAAAATAAATGAAGACTTCAAGTTTTTATGGGTTTTAAAAATCATCATGCAAATGTACTACGCTTGTTTCTTTGTTACGTATGCAAAGATTTAACCGGATCGAGGTTGACATTATTTTGTAACATACTAATGAATAAAACATAAATCGTCTAAAGATTGGCATTAGTTGTAGCTTGTTAATATTCGCTGGGTAATGTCATGACTTTATAAATCCGTGTAGCAGTCGGATACCTATCGAAGGTTAAAATCCGAATTCTTTTTTTTAAATTTTATAAGTATAATATTATAATGGTGTTGGCTAAACATTCTATCTTTTAGGTTTTTTTGGTTGGAATGGCAATGTAAATTTGGACAAAATCGTTATTTTATATTGTTTAAATTGCATTTTTGAATGCATAAATGGATTCAACGTGTTAAAAAACTCTGGTATTCGCATTATACAAACTTAGCCACTCAAATATGCAAAAATCAAACTGAAATCCAAAAAATAGAACATTTAGTGGTTAAAACAATCATAAAACCATTATTGAGTGGTGTATTACCCGATATAATCGAAATTCTACGTGTTGTTCAAGGTTTAATAACCAGTAATATAGAGCATTGGATTTAATTTGTAATCTAAATTTTGAATTTCATCGCATATCTTGGTCCCAAACTGGGAGTGTTTTGTAACTGGTTTTAAATAGGAGGATATATCTGAGGAATTTCTACAAGGAATATATCCTTCATACAAAAACCTATTAGATAAAATTTAAGATCTTCCATCAATCATATCCATATACTCTCGAGAGGAACATTAAGTGATATCAAGATTCCAACATTAAGTGATATCAAGAATTCAACTGATAGTTCGATTTCAACCCTAATTTATATATGGTCAAGGAAGCGCAGTTTCAATGGCGGAACTGGTTCAAACCTGGCATACTGTAGGATAAATTTTCTCGTACAACAGTAGTTTTAGAGCTCTAATATGTATTTGTATCTTGATACAAGTTCATAGTCCAGGGACTTAATCCAGTTTTTAAGCTATCAAGTGCAGGTTCAATGGTGGAACTAGTTCAAACCTGACAGACTGTTGGATAAACCTTCTTGATCAACAATAGTCTTCAGAGCTCATTTATCTATCTCTTATGACCCAGGGTCTCTACATACATCTTTAGAGTGGACAATCGTGTGCTACTATCTCACTCTCCTTAGATTTCATTGGAGGCGCACATAGAAGGATCTGGTTGGTTCATACCTAGTAGATTGTAGGATAAGACTTCTTATTTCTACAGCAGTTATAGAGCTCTTATATAAGTTCTTAATCCAGGGACTTATTCCAGTTGAGCTAACAAGCACAGGTTCTTTGGCAGAACTGGTTCAAACCCGACAGACTATAAGTTAAACCTTCTTGTTCAACAACAGCTTCTAGAACTCTATTATCTATCTCCTGTGATCCAGGGACTCTACTTACATCTTTACAGTGTACTATCGTGTGCTACTACATCACTCTCCTTAGTTTTCTATGGAGGCACTACATAGGAGGAACTTGACCATCCTGGT
Organism: Picea engelmannii; assembly: GCA_009831015.1. Lineage (NCBI taxonomy): Eukaryota > Viridiplantae > Streptophyta > Pinopsida > Pinales > Pinaceae > Picea > Picea engelmannii. The sequence goes on from ML783760.1 coordinate 60,497, forward strand.
TGACTGCAGGCTAAAACCTCTCTTATTTTTGAAGTTTTAGAGCTCTTTCAAATTTCCTTTGAGAGGTTTTATATATACCTTGCCTTCTGAGCTTCCTATACCTTCTGAATGACTTTTAAATGATGACTTTGAACTATCTCCCTCTAGAAATTTTTATTCTTATCGTCGGGCTACAATGATAGACTCTTGTCCTCTAGCTCCTTAACCTTGTTTGATTGGTTTTAGACTTTTTTATAACTCTCCTCCCTCCTCTAGACGCACATCGATGGAGGTTGAAGTCAATGCACTCATGAGTGTTGCTGACGATGCCCTCTGGAACAACGCAAGCCTCTTCATTTTGACAGATGAGCTCTCTAGGCGCACACCTTGATTATTGTCTACTTATGAAACATATGTTCTATCCTCCTCCTCTAGTTTCACAACTCACCATCTTTCTCCCCCATCCACTTCCATAGATCCATCTCCTAACACTTGCTCCCATACATCTTCCATCTCTCCTGCCATTTTTACTCCTGGATCCTTTTTCTCCTACACCATCTACTATCAATACATCCTTACCTCATATAGATAGTAGATTCATTTCTAGAGTCTCACAATCTACCCTCTATAATAGGCCTCTCCCACAACTTGCCTCATCCCTTTATACGACTCTACCTACTCTTATATCATTCTATGGCCTCATACTCCAGAACTTATCTTCTTCCCATAGGAGCTCACATGTTATCCCGACCTCACTCGACCCTTCTATATTTCTTGGAGTTGCTCAAAGGTCTCGACCTCGTCCATCTAGAGGAAACAAAACTCTACAACACACATGGGCCTCAAGGAAAACAAAGAAGAAACTTATTCTCGGAGTGGATATAGGCCTGGAGGACTCGGTCTCTATGGCCTTGTGCAGCCTTGTGGGTAGGCTCTCTTATAGATACCTCTACACTACAAACCTGGATGACTAGATGACAAATACCCGACGGCCATTTATGGGATATGTCCCCTCTCTCACTTATCTTGGGCGTGGTTGGCTCCACTTTCAGTTCAAATCATCTGAGGATAAAGCAACTATCCTAGAGCGCCTCTAGACTCTGGATAACAACAACCTCATGCTAAAGCGATGGCGAGTGAGTTTTGATCCTACACATGACTATTTCTGCCTTTGGCACTTTTGGGTTCTCCTTCCTGGACTATCTCTTCATCTCTGGAACGAAAAATCTCTTATGGCCATTGGAAACTCCTTGGGACACTTTATCAATGTAGATCCTAAGACTTTTGTTGGTCCAGACAAAAAACTGGCAAGGATTCTAGTAGAAATAGATATCCATGAGGGTCTTCTTGAATCTATGGATATAGATTGGAGAGGACATCTTACTTTCCATAAGCTTGACTACCTCGGAATCCCATTGAGATGTTCTTTCTACAAACAAATTGGTCACCTACGAAAGTCTTGTACTAGCGCTCTTGAAGATGAAATGTCTAAGGAAACCATGCTTGAACTTGCTACCAATCTGGACTCCCCAGATTCAAATACACATATCAATTTTCCAGACTATCCTGAAGATGGAATTTCACTTGATATAGACTCCATCACAGGTAAGCTTAAGATCATCTGCCCAACTCTCTTTTTCTCTCTTTCTTCTTGGGAAAAAGACTCATTAGATAACTCTTTACTTCTTACCAAGAGTTGAGATCCTCCTTGCGAACCTTCAAAAACCCTCCATTCACATCAACGTCTTTGTCCACTCTCACTGTTACCCACTACTACACAAGCATTAATACATGTCCGGCTACCCTCTCATACTTCTCTGGGCCTAACTGAAATGGCATTGCATTGCACCTTGTCCTTATCTGGCCCACCCTCCACATTGGCCTTCCCACACTCTTCCTACTTGTCAGACACACCTCTGAAACCAACATTGTATGTTCCTGATTTAATCAAAACTTCATATCACTCACTAGCTACACAGATGTCCACTACTACCCTACTCCCCATACCCCCACCTCTGGCGACTGAGATCACCCTGGAACATTCTCACGATCTGGAGGATTTCAATTTCTTACCAAGTCTCAGCAAAATCATCTCTGATGACAACACACTATATGTTGTTCTTGACACCTTATCACCTACATACAGAAAAGTCTTAAGCCCCACTCCTCTACCCACATATTTGGGTAATAATTTACACAGTTTTCCAGTTTTGGGAACAAGAGTGGATTCTACAAAGATCACAACAACCTGCTCTGAAAAAGATTTAAATTTGATTAGAGGACACAGATTCAAACATTCTCCGATCAAAACCCATAGCGCTCCTCGCAAGGAGGTCTCTTCATCTTCACTACCTGTGGTTCCTTCACCTTATCTTACTGACATTGGGGTGCTTAGAGGCACGAAATCCCTAACAATATCAAAGCCATGATCTTTATCTCCCTCAACATCAGAGGGGTGCCCCCCCCTAAAAGATTCCTCCTTCAGAAGAATTCTATCACATTCTTCTCCAGATATCATTTTCCTACATGAAACACTTGTTGATAGCAAAAAGGATAGGTTCTTTTTAAATCTGTTTCACTCTAATTGGCACATATGCACAGTAAGCTCACTTGGTACCTCTGGGGGCTTGGTTGTGGCTTGCGATCCTACCAAATATGTTTTCTCCTCCTACCTTTTCCGCGGAGGCATCTTGTTGTCTGGTATTTGTCGTCTCAACAACAAAAGGTTAAATTTAATCAATGTATAGAGTCCTTATTCTAACAAACAGAAATTTTGGGAAAAGGTTGCAGATCGGGGTCTTCTAGACTTGGAAAATTTGATTATAGCAGGTGAATTGAATCTCACTATCTCTATTGGGGAAGTCAGGGGGGGCTTCTGCTACACATGACACTCTAGCAGATTATATTACTACTATGTTCACAACTCACAATCTAGTGGACTACGCCCCAGACCTATTAGCACCCACTTGATGCAATGGGCGAATGGAACCTAAAGCTATCTCCAAGAGGCTTGATCATTTTCTTATTATTGAACACTTAATCTCCACAGAGGATCGGACTCGCACCTGGGTGGATTATCCTTTTTTATAATATCATGCTCTGATTATCTTGCAGTTGGACTCATCTTTTTATAAGATCGATTATCCTTTAAAAATCAACTCGAGTTGGCATCATGAAGCTGAATTCAATTCCATTGTCTTTGATGTGTGGAAGGATCCTACCTTTTTAACTGAGCCTTGTATTCAGCATAGATTTATTTGGAATCTTAAGAGCCTTAAATCCCATATAAAATCTTGGGCAACAAACCATAAGAGGCACATTGCACAAAGGCTTCTAGATCTTGAAAATGAGATACAACTCCTTCATTTAGCAGATGCACATGCGGGTGACTTTGGTGACCATAGTCTAACCTTAAAAGGATTGGAATCTGCAAGAAACAAACTTCTCCTCAAATAAGAAGACACTTGGAGACAACGTTGCAGAACAACATGGATCAAGAATGGTGACCTTAATACAAAATATTGTCATAACCTTGCTAGTTCAAATAGGAACAGAAATCACATTTGGAAGATCATTGATGTAGAAGGTACTTACCATAGTGGACAACAAGCATTAAGATCAGCATCTGTTAGACATTATCAACCTTTTTTCAAGGATAAAACTACTGGAAATTTACAGAATTCGGTCACTGTGGCTAGTCTCTTTCCCCATTCTGTTACTGAGGAAGACTCTCTTAGTCTTGACAGTCCCTGCACTATACAAGAGATCAGGGCTGCCTTAAAATCTTTCTCTAAAGATAAAATTCCAGGCCATGACGGATGGACAATATAATTTTATCTCCACTTCTTTGACTTGGTTGGCCTGGATCTTTTGGAGCTGGTGGAGGACTCTAGAATTTGTGGGAAGGTGGTTGGAGCTCTGAACTCGACTTTCCTTACCCTCATCCCCAAAACAAGAAATCCTTCTACCTTTGTCAATTACAAGCTCATTTCTCTCTGCAATCTTTGCTATAAACTTATCTCAAAAATCATTGCGACCAGGATAAATCCCATACTCTCTCGGTCCCTTTGAAAAGAAAAACTGTATTTTTTAAAAGGACGCCAGATTCTAGATGCCATTGGCACTGCCCAGGAGTGCCTACACAGTATCAAATATAAAAATTCAAAGGCACTTATCCTCAAAATTGATCTCCATAAATCTTTTGATTGCATAGACTGGGACTTCCTCAGATTGATTCTGACTCAGATGGGATTTAGATTTTCTTTAATCAAATGGATTATGAGTTGTGTAGTTAGTGCTAACCTTGCCATACTGATTAATGTCGAAACCTCCTCCTTTTTTCTCATTGGCAGAGGTCTCCGGCAGGGTTTCCCCCTCTCCCCCTTTCTCTTCATTCTAGCTATGGAAGCCTTGAGTTTGCTCCTCAAATCTGGTCAAGCTGATGGAAAAATTGTTGGTATTAAGGTGTCTAGGACAATTAAGATTCTACATATCCTCTTTGTTGATGATGTTCTCATCATGACAAATGATTCACTATAGGAATGGAATGAGATCAAAGAGATTTTAAAAATATTCTGCAGTGCCTCGGGTTTGGCGATCAATTGGGAAAAATCGACCTTCCATTTTGCAAATCTTCAACAACAAACTTTGAATCAGCTCAAAGGTATTTTTCCCCACACCTTTACACATCTCTCTACAGGTTTTAAGTATCTGGGATACTTCTTAAAAGCATACTCCTACAAGATGGCGGACTGGAACTGGCTCATTGCAAAAGTTGAAAAAAAGACAAGTCATTGGTGCACAAGATGGCTCTCACTTGGTGGTCGATATACTCTCATCAAAATTGTCCCGGAAGGACAACCAATTTATTGGATGGATCTTGCATCCATTCCATCTACAGTTCTCACCAAACTTCGCAAATTGACATACAAATTCCCCTGGTCAGGTTGCTCATACCACTCCCATCAACACCTCTGCAATTGGGAAGATTTGGCAAATCCAAAACAAAAAGGAGGTTGGGGGATTCATAATTTATTTATCTTTAGCCAATCTCTTGTAGCTAACTCCCTCTGGCGCGTGCTAACCATTCCAAGAATTTGGAAATCAATTATAAAGGACAAGTATCTCTCACATCATATTGTCTCTAGCTGGCTTCTTTCCGACTCAGATATCACCAAGACGTCTTCTATCTTCTGGAAAATTTTAAATAAATCAAAGCATTGGATAACCCGTTGGCTGTGTTGGCAGCCAAGATCGGGTCATTCCATTGTCCTTGGGCGTGAATGTATCCTTGGTATGGGAGACTCCAATACACTACCTCTGTTGTTGATCACACATTTACTCATAACAAATGTTCATTACTTATACCAAGCCAGAGCACGAACCTGTCTGCTCTACTCGCCTGACAAGTGGTTATCCAGCGCTGATTTGGGCCTCAATGCAGAGCTTTCCTCAACTTGGAACGCCTTTTGTTCAAACTTAGCTCTATCGAGTGTCAACTTAAATGAATCTGATGACCAACTTAAGTGGTGGGGGGGCGATCACTCTGGAAAAATCACCGTACATAACATTTATACAGCAATTTCGAATTTTCTTTGGCACAATAACACCAAAGGATGGAGAAAACACCTCTGGACATGGAGCCTACCTACCGAATTAAATCTTTTCACCTGGATCATGTTTGAATATAAATTGAATACATGGGATATCCTTCAAAGGAAGGGCTGGATTGGGCCAAACATTTGTCTTATTTTCCTTATTAAAGCAGAAACAATGGATAATCTATTCATCAAGTGCCCCTATACCAGAAAATTTTGGGACAAAATTGCTTCCATTATAAAATTCAAAACTATTTGGGATGGGCCCACACTTGCGGATTGCTTTGAATATTGGACTCACAGGGAGCACAATCTAAAACAGTTGCCTTCCCTGGTTTGTTGGTCTATATGGCTGGACAAAAATTTAAATTTTTTTGAAAATGTGAATCCATCCATTAACTCTACAGCTTACAAAACACTTTGTTTACTTAAAACATGGACTGATACCCATACTAGGAAGCATTGTTTGCAGATTACAAAGAGGGCTCCTGATCTAGGGGATACACCTATAGGTTGGTTTGATGGAGCAGTGTTATCTCATGGCACTCAAAGAGGCATTGGAGGATTGATTAAAATCACCAAAGATACATCCTATAGATGGATCTTTAACTGTGGTCCAAGCACTAATACCAGGGTAGAATTATTGGGCGCTTGGGCCACGCTCTACTTGGCTTCTAGACTCCACATCGAAACTTTTCAGATTTATGGAGATTCTAGAATAATCATTGAGTGGTTGAACAACAGGGGCGATCCACAAGCCATCCATATTTTGTCTTGGAAGGACAGAATCTGACTTCTCCTACCCACTTTCAAACATCTCATTTTCAATCTTATCTATCGAGAACACAACAAATCAGCAGATCAATTATCCAAGATAGCTCTCCAAAAAAAAGTGGGCATTATAACTTACAATCTCTGGTTAGATGGCCATGAGGTCCCTCCACATTTTCTAACTCTCATTTAAGATCCATTTTTCATCTTAGTGGTTTTATTGATCTGAAATTTGAAGATTTTCTCCTAGTCGATGTATCCCTGAAGATTCTACTATTATTTTTTTCTTTATTTACTTGGGGTTGTATCCATCACATACACTTGTAGCTATTTCATACCCTTAACAATCCTCTTTGCTCTTATTATGAACTTTCCCTCTATGTTGGTCGAGAGACCACTAAAGGCGAAAGTTCATTTGACAAATAACATATTTTCAACTGAGCATGTAAATTCTCTGTAATGAGAACTCATTATATTATCAATATAATAGAGAAATTTTCCCTTTGGAAAAAATAAAGGCTATGGATATGAAAGATATTGTACTAAGTTAGTAATATAATTGCTATAAATATTTATATATTCGATGAGTTAAGTTATTTAGTAGAGATTATACGAATATAAATACATAAATTTTATTGCTATAGAATCAAGTTCACTTGCATTTTGGTGGAGATCAATCCCTTATCAAATTAGGTTCCATTTAGTTCAACTAAATTATTCCATATCAGTATTTTATCGACAAATGCTTCTTCCATACTTTTAAAGAACGTGGTACCAATTAATTGTAACGTATTGGAAAATAATTTTAAAAAACAATACAAAACTCCACTATAATGTATTAGTAAGGAAAACAAGAATCATTAAATTTAGTACAATTAAATTTCAAATAAAAAATAAATAAATTTTCTATGGAGTATTCCTAATATTTCAAGGAACAGAGAAGAGAATCACTACTTATGCCTATAATAATATTAATTATATAAAAATCCCGATGTTCTATTACCAAAATCAAGCCATACAATGATCTACATATATGTATGATCTTCTCTTTCGATGATATTGAAAACTGAAGTTTTGTGTCGCTTTTCTGAACTTGTCGTAAAACTCGTCGTTACTACGTGAAACTTTCCAAATCTACGTCAATCTTCACCGAACTGCATCAATTTTTTTGGGACTTGCTAATTTTCATGCAGACTCGTCGGTTATCTCCCTGCCAACGTCCAAGGGTACTCTTCTTCCCCAAGGCCCCTCGAGCCGCAATGGGGATATATAGGACCAACCTCTAGCTCTAGCTCTAGCTATGGTGTGCATGCTCGTAAGTGTTGAGGTTCCCACCTCTAAGGCTACACCAAAGTCCTACTCACAAAAAATAATGCTCACAATTCAGTTGGTCGTTACAACGACCATCCAATAATACCATCCAATAATAGGGAATAATAGGGAAAAATAATGATCCTCACGTTCTCGTGAACCCTTCCTTTTATAGCTTAAAATATATTTGACACCTAAGGATCACATGCAAATTTAATAATTTAGAAATTAACTTAATTGGATTATTCACCCCATCATGTGTTTCCTACATGTAAGTTTGCACAAGAAATTACTAATTATTATTTCATTTAAATTATTCTCCCTCCCCCAACTTTAGATCCCCTAAAATCACTCCAAGTGTCCCCTCAATATCCTCCCAAAATCCTAAGGAATATATTAGTATTTTGTCTTATTTAATGTAAGTCCACTTAACTCAATAGCCTTCCTTTTTTATAGCTTTCTTTTCAACTTGAATTAGGACTCTTCCCATTCACCCTTCATTTCATTTTAGATCTCATGAAATTAAAAAATTTCATTAATTTAATTATTTAAAATACAACATGCACATCTTATCTCAACTCAATTCCTAATTATCTTTTAATTCAATTTTCCTTTTAGTCAAAATTACTAAATAATCACATCTTGAATCATTTAATAATTTTTTACTCTTTTCTAAGGCATAGTGAAATTTAACATTTCACTAAATAGTAATCTTTAAGCACTTTTACTTGTACCCTTCCCTTAAATTAATTTTCATTTTTACTTTTACATAGTCGTCCTGGAATTTTTAAGAATGCTAAGGGTTCCCTCCACACCCTGCCCTTCATGATGTACTTGCATACTCCAAGGGTGTTATGTTTCATTCCCTTCAAGCATTTAACATTTATCATTGGGAATGTTGGCACAACTTGTAGAGACCTTGTTAACTCTGTCGTTTCCCCTATTTGTGAGACTACTTGATGCTGAGGAAAAAGGCCTTCACCTTATTGTGTGCCCCTCAGTTTTCCCTCATGAGCGACTGAGTCTGTGGCCTACCCTCACTGTATCATGCAACAACTCAAGCAAAAGAACCCCATATTTTTCAACTCTGACCATGGTGGGAGTGCTAGTAGGTGGAATCGGGGAGACTATTCCACCTCTCCCCATAGTACTGGTCTGGCTTTATACAACCCCATTACTCCTTCGTGAGTCGAATCGACAAGAATGATCCATGTGCCTATATCCACTACACAATTTCTTCTCAGCTTTATCATAAGTCAATTCAATTACGTAAACCAAAACCATCAATTTAGAACTACTCCTTGACTCATTCAGAGTCCTAGATCCCTATTGATGATGCACACATCAACACATCATCTAGTTCCCTATCCACTCAAGAAAATTGTTAGTAGCATATGCAATAATTATAATCAATCTCATGTAAATTAGTCATCAACATCTCATGCAATTAATCCAACCATTTTGACATTTTACTTTAAACAATCCAATAAGATAGAGTCTAAATGTCATCATAGCACTTATTAACTGGGTCATTTGTGAGAAAATGCCCTCAAAGAATAAGTCTGGTTTGGTAAAATAGTCTGATAAAACAAGGAACTACACATGTTTCTGAGATGAATGTGTACAAGCCTTATGACCATAAACAAAACTTTTGGGATCATTTCTTTTCATTGCAGATTATCAAGGACAATAATCATATCATTGGGAGTGATCTAAATTTTATACTTAACAAGATGGAGGTGTAGGGAACAACTGTCAGAGATGAAAAACAAGCTAATTTCATACTTCACAAGATTGGAATGGTTGGACTTGTGGATGTGGAAAAAATCACTTTAAAACCCACCTAGAGCAATAAGAGAACTAGGAGAGCTAGTGTCTCTAAAATACTATACATATGTTTGGTTGCTACAAAAAGTGGAGAAGTTTTGATCTTAGGTTGACATAGGTGGTGGATCAAACCATAATATTATATTCCTACAACTTGATATGATATATGAGAAATGATCAAGCCCATTCAAGTCCAACCCAGTGTGGTTGGAGGAGAATGATTTTTAGGAGTTAGTTCCCAAGGAATGGAAATCATATGATGGTGGAATTGGGGCCTCTACAAGTAGGAAATATGTTGATGCTTTGAAATATATTAAGTTGAATGTTCTTGATTGGTCTATAGTGAGACACAAAAATAAGGATAGGGTGCTCAAGGAGATTGAAAAGGCCATCTTTGGATTATTTTCCAACATTGAAAATGGGATTTTCACTGAAGAATAACATACTACTTTAACTGATTTGGAATAAAAAAGGACAAAAATTCTTCAGGATTAGAAATTGGATTGGAGAATGAAGGGTCAAGCAGTCTAGTTAGAATTAGGGGATGAGAACACAAAATTTTTCCACATAAATGCAAATTATAGGAAGATCTACAAGATTATTTGGGAACTCAAATCTCCAGAGGGGAGTTTTGTTAGGGGATTTAAGGAACTAGTTGATTTGGGGGTTCAACACTTCTCAAATATCTGCAGATAACCCAAGACTACAAACATTGATGATATTTTCAAAGTATGCTCCTACTCTCAACCATCTAGTTCATATTCGCGACATTTTGTTTGTCAACCTTGTTGTACCTCTCACTGGATCCTCCTAAAATGTCAAATCCTACCTTATAATATGAAAATTGGACATTTCATTGATTTGTTATTATGTTGCATATTGTTGGTGAAACCGTTGCTTAGTTTTTACCTCCCCATTTCCATATAGACGATATAGCCTTTCCTCCCATGACTTCTTGGATTGTTCCCAATTTCATGTTTCACATATCAACCACTGCAAGCTAGTTCTTAGTTGTGTTGTTACCTATTTTCATACCATACAATGTTAAGCTTTAAGTAATTTTACACTTTGATATCCTCCTTTCTATTGAAGTTGTCCATGTAGTATTGTTGGTTTCTTTTTGGTGTGTTTTCTCCATCTTCTCTTCTTGTAGCATTCTTGTACAAGTTTTCAACATACTTTTATTCATTGGGAAAATTTCTTCTTCTACATCCCACTCTTCAACCATTTTTTTCATTGTTAGTTCCATGTTTTCTTCCCCCTTTTTAGTTCATCTTGGTTGATGCTAACTAAATTCTTGTCATTGTTCATGGCTATCATTTTTTTTAAAGAATTTGTTTTCTTATTGCCTCCAATTCTATTGGGTATAATCATGTTTTAGGTAGGAGTATCTCATAATAGGTATTATTTTTTACTCTTAGATAACTTGTTATCAGGTGTTTTGTACTTGCTCGACCTGGTCCCATCTATTTCTAGGTATACTTTGTCCACATACTTTACATCCATAATTGATTATTGGGGTTATGATCATTTAAAATAGGTAGATGAGAAATTGTCAGTCTTTTGACATCTATTTAGTAACAAGAACGATGCTTAAATATTTATGCAGCGACCTACCTGAGCTTCTCATTGAAAATAAAATATTAGTCTCAAATATATAGTTTTGAATTATCTCTAATAACTTACCTCCAAAGATTACGTGTAATTGATTATTATTACTAAATAAATACAATTAACTCACTTTTATATTTATTAAAATTAGTACACAAAATTTCACATTTATATAAAGTTGGTGATACAACCTTCTTCTTAGGAACATCCAAATAATTCGTCAACAATTTTGCTTTATCATTAAGAGAAAAATAATATAAATTATTTTGTATGCAAGTTATTATTCATTGTATACAACTTAGTTATCTATAAATTTATCTCTTTTTTATATAATTTTTTTTTAACTTTTTTTTTATATAAAAAAATATTCAACACAATAAAATTAAAATAATAATTTTTCACTAACCACTACAACTATACCCAATTAACAACTTAATAAATATATAAATCAATTAAACATTAAAATGAAATAATATAATGATAAATAATATTATATCACTTACACTTTAATTCATATAAATATTTAAAAAAATAAAAATCCATTTACATAATATTAATATCTTTCGTATTGATATATATAAAGCGTTTAAAAACTAGTAACTTCTCTTTTCAATGCACACTTTATTTTCAATCACGTCAACATCATTCTTTACTTTATTTTACAAATATATTTTCATACAATGCATACATAGTACTTTCCAAGACTATGGTTTCTTACTTTCTTTCAATCACACCAACATGATTCTCTATTTTATTCTTTTCAATCACACCAAGACTATGGTGTGACTATGGTTTTTCACTTTCTTTTCAATCACACCAACACAAATTCTATGCTTTAATCTAATATGTTTTCCTACAATGTTTTTATATAATAAATGAAATCTACTTTCTAAAACTATGGTTTTTCACTTAAACTTTATTCTACTAGTGTGACTATGATTTTTCACTTTCTTTTCAATCACACTAACACAAATTTTATGGTTTAATCTAATAATGTGTTTTCATACAATGCATGCAATCTACTTAATAATATGTTTTCATACAATGCATGCAATCTACTTTCTAAAACTATGGTTTTTCACTTAAACTTTATTCTATTAGTGTGACTATGGTTTTTCACTTTCTTTTCAATCACACCAACACAAATTATATGCTTTAATCTAATAATGTGTTTTCATACAATGCACGCAATCTACTTTATAAGACTATGGTTTTTCACTTAAACTTTATTCTATTATGATTTTTCACTTTCTTTTCAATCACACCAACACAAATTCTATGCTTTAATCTAATATGTTTTCCTACAATGTTTTTATATAATAAATGCAATCTACAAATTATATGCTTTAATCTAATAATGTGTTTTCATACAATGCACGCAATCTACTTTATAAGACTATGGTTTTTCACTTAAACTTTATTCTATTATGATTTTTCACTTTCTTTTCAATCACACCAACACAAATTCTATGCTTTAATCTAATATGTTTTCCTACAATGTTTTTATATAATAAATGCAATCTACTTTGTAAAACTATGGTTTTTCACTTAAACTTTATTCTACTAATGTGACTATGGCTTTTCACTTTCTTTTCCATCTGCTTAATAATATTGTGTTTTCATACCATGCATGCAATCTACTTTCTAAGACTATGGTTTTTCACTTTACGTGAGGCTTGCTTTGCTTTCCTTTCCTTCCCGCCCTTAAATATTTTATTTATAAAGCTAAAAGATGCCTTTGACCTTTAAGTACAATGTTTTTTTAGCAACGACCCCCAATGTGATTTGACATTTAGGATGGTAAGTCTAATCTATGAGCAATCTTTCTCATGTCAAGGTTTTGGATAAAAACTGTGGATGGTATTTGACATTTAGGATGGTAAGTTTGAGTTTATGAGCAATCTTTTTCATGTCTTGGTATCTATTTATTTTTTATTTAAATATTTTTAAAATTATTTATTGAGGAAGTTGTGTAAAGTTTAATTTTTTTTCCTTTTATTAGAGTGGATATTGTATAGCGGTTCATAAATTAATGAAAACAATATTTATATATAGATGAAAAAGAATTAGATGCTTCTTTTTTAAAGAGTGATAACTCATACATGCCTTCAGAGAGATTAACAATGAAGCATTGCTTTAAAAAAATCTTAGATGAAAAAGATTTAGATGTTTCTTTTAAAAAGTGATAACTTAGTATATGCCTTTGCATAGATATTAAAATACTAGAGACTAAAAATAAGGCATTACTGATTAAAAAGCATTCTATGAGCCTTCCTATTTTCCTCGCTTCTAGCAGATCTATATTTCAATAGGGCTAAATGTGTCTTTAGTCATTGTGCAAATTAATTTTATGGTATAAATTGCTTTAATTTGCATTGCATTGAGTTTATGAATTTGGAGCTCAGAAAAAATTCATTAAGTTTATTAAATATTCTGGTTTTCTAAGTCAGATATTTTACAGTGTGTAGGTACGATTAGTATATCAAATCCTAAAGGGGCAATTGAAATGAAAATGAAAAGTAAAAAGCAAATAAAAAAATTTAGAAATTAAAAATAAAACGCAATGAAGAGAACACAAATGTACAAACAAAAATGGGGCAAAGCATGGATTATTTTTAGAAATTGAAGATGAAATGCAATGAAGAGAACACATACATAAAACGTACAGACAAAAATGGGGGCAAAGCATGGATTAGTTTTTAGAAATTGAAGATGAAATGCAATGAAGAGAACACAAACTAGATTTTACAAGCAGATAACTATGAGGTGCATATTGTTTGTCCACTAAAACTATATTTTACAAATGGATAAGTTTATTACTCTAGCCATAGAAAGAATCTGCTTTGCTTGAGGCTTACTGTTGTATGCTTCAGTTTTCGTATATGGAGACTTCACGTTTGCATTCATCCTGCACAACACAAGAGAACGACAACACTTTTAGTTTTAGTTTTTACTGGCCTCAATGGTAGAAAGACCATAATGACAAATAGGAAGTAATTATGGTACCTCTCCTTTCGCTTCTCCAAAAAACGTTGCAGGGAATGTGAGGCGTAGTGTAGCCGAAAACATAGAAACTTGACTGAGGATTCGACATGACTAACACAGATAAATAGTTAATTTCTTCAATGCATGTGGATCGCCACGAGACAAAGCAAATATTGTAGTGGTGTCAAGGAAGTTGTTAGTCTCTAATTTTTGCTTTTGATTTTGTGAGAAACCTTAATCCCAAACCCTTCCTACCTGTACTTCATTATCTGCTTCTAGTTGATTTTGATCATTGTTTTTAGTGTCTTATGGTTTGCATTTCAGTTTTTGAATAATTTATTTAAGTTTGGAGTTGTAAGACATGGTTTTAAATGATGTGTCACTTTATATGCCTGTTTGAACTTTACAAATTCAAATTATGCTAAGTCATTAATAGTGCTACGGGAATAGCCTTATTCCTGTAGCGCAAAGATAATCATGCCTTGATATGCACCCGTCACCCAGATTTCGTTATGATGACACATATCGTAGTTTGAGAGTTAGCATGTGTCCCACAATAGCTTTGCAATCATTTTGTGATTCAAACCGTTGCATGATCGGATTGCACTATACCCGCAAAAGACTCATTTCAAATCATCCAATTCTCAACGATCATTATATTGAACCTGTCATTCTATGTCTGATTTTGTTGAATTTTAGGCGCATGTATTTTCTCAGTAGAACAATTATATACTAACAGGTTGCAAGTGGCAAATTCGGAATCCAAATCGTGCAAGTTATAGCATTGTAATTTGATGGTGCCTAAGAGGAGCGGACAGGTAGTCAGATTAGAACCTGAGGGTGTTGAACTCCTCGAAGCTTGTCCTCAAATGGCTCAAAGGTTCAGAGATGTCGGGTGGTTTGAATTCCTTACCACTTTTCAAGGTTACGATGAGCAGGTCTCCATGGAGTTTGCACTGAACTTTGATGGTCACGAGGTGGAGATCGGGAAGATGTTGATGCTGGTGACAGAATAGACAATTGCTAAAGCTTGCAGATTGGTAGTTGGAGGAGAAAGATGGTGGAAGAAAGAGCATGTGGTTACAGAGTTTGTAAATCAATTCCTGCTTCCAGATAAGCAAAATCTGAATTGGAGAAGGGGAGTTCCTCGCAGCTGAATTAGACCTGAATGGCACACTGCTTTGATCGTTATCCATAGGTATATCACCTGCGAAGGTAGATTTTCACTAGTTTATATCTACCACATTAGGATATTAATGCATCTAAATGGCAATTATCCCTTAAATCTGCCTTACTTTCTACTCAAAAGCTTGACAAAGATGTCAAAGAGAGTGCAGTCACTCTCCACCAATGCAAAGAGTAGTTTGTTTCATCAAGTCTTAATTAAGACTTTAGTTATGTCTGCTTTGAGAGAATTACGGAAGCCCTGGAGTTGGCTCATGCAATGTTTAAACCCTAACACACAGTCCAACAAACATAAGAAAGGCAAAGGAAAAAAGACTGTTACAGAGAAACAAAATATTTCAATTGATGAAACCCCTGTTAAAGAAGAAATGCTTGATATCAGGGTGACAAGGAATAGTAGAGGTAAAAGACCTAAGTTGGATCCAGAAATCGAAATGTTTTCTGAGGAAGATGTTAAAGGGGAAGAAGATTCAGATGAAGATTTTAATACTCAAACTATAGTCAAGCATGAATCACCATCAACTAGTAAAAGGAGCACTGCAGTCAAAAGGACAAAGGATAAAGGTGTGTCTACATCTCAAAAACCTAGAAGAAATTATACTAGGGTTACCAACAAGTACAGATTGAAGTCAAAATCCATGTATAATCCATCAATCAAAGAAGAAAACGTCATAGTAATAGAGGATCACTCTGAAGATGTTGAAGAAGGTACCAGGAAAAAGGCAAAAATAACTCCATTGCTTAAGAAACCAGTAAACAAAGGTAAACAAATGTTTTCATCATCTACAAGACCTATAACGAGTGCTACAACCAGATTAGCAAAAGCAAAAGAAATTTCTAAAGGTATCAGTGAGATTCCTGAGAATAAAAAGAATTACCTTGTAGACTCAGATCACATATAAGATGTGCCTGAAGCCATGGATTCAACAAGTTATGGTAAAGAACATAGCTCGGGATTGGTTTCTAAATACCAAGTTAAAGCGAAAGAACCCAAAGTTGCCTTAAATCTGAATGAGCCTGCACCTTTTGAAGAGTGCTCGGGATTCAAGGTTAAAATCATAACTGATAAAGAAAGGATCAAGGAATTCCATAAAATAGTGAGACAGTTGAAGAAAGAAAAGGCACAAGTAGAACAATGGAATGCTCGTCAGCAAGAAAGGATTCAAGGTTTAAAAAAGAAGAAAAAGGAGCAAAGGGCATTGCTCAAAGAACTCAGAGAAATAAACTTCAAACTCTATTGGCACAATGTCGTTCTTACCACAAAGCTCAAACAGAAAAATGCTAAAGCTACTGCTGTGATTATATCATAAAAGTTTCATGAAGATTTCTACAATCATAATTTTAATGTTTTCCAGGAAATATGGCAGTGTCTACTCATTTTTGGCCTATGAGATGCAAAGACCTCGAACTGTATGACTAAATCAAACTAATCCTTGTTTTGTAGAATCGAATGTAATGCTGGCAAGATCATACAATATCAAGCTGTTGAGCAATGATCTATTTTTGGATTGTAAAAGCTCTTTTTGAGTTAACTTCCCTAGTAGCTAGATACTATTCGAATCTAGTCATTAAAGGTACACTAGATGATAGGATCTGGAGGTTTTATGGATAGTTTAAATAGGCAGAGGAAAGACTGTGTTCTGGTCGAAAAATTGGAGATCGAGAGGACTTTTTTGTGAAACTCCTTGTAAAGGCATTTATGTTCTATTTGACACTTAATAACAAAGGCATATGGATGGTTAAACACTCTTTTCTACTATGTTTTTCTTTCTTCATGCTTGAATTCATTATTCAGATTGCAATGCTTTTGTTTCTTGATTGTTAATTAATACAGTGAAAATTTACTGTGGAAATTATTTTCAATTTTTGATATCAAGCTGATGGTCTTGTTTTTTATGATATTCTGAGACAAGAATTTATGTGAAGTTGACAAATTGAAGGCTTCATCTTCTCTTTTTCTTATTGGTTTAATCCATCTATGTGTCACCTTTTATTCAGTCAATGGGATATGTTATGTTATGATCTTGATTTTCATGTTATGTTATAACCTTGAGACCTTGTTCAAAAAACCAAATTATAAAAACTTTCTAAACACTTTGCAATAAACCGATGATGCCCTAGCTTTCCCTCTCACAGTTAAGTGCAACTTTAGGGACTAACATTTTTGGCGCCATTGCCGGGGACAAAGAAACGAAGATATCTTCCCTGGGGAAATGAAAAGTTTAGATTCAGATCTTGATGGTGAACAAGATTTTAGACATTATTTAAGACTGTGATTATTCACTTGGCGACTCCTATGTGGTAATTTTGGCTCCTAAAAGAGAAGTTAAAGGACCTAAAACTCCTCTAACTTCTTCATCATCTAATAAGAGACCAGTAACCAGGAAAAATCTAGATCCTGAGTCTGTTGCAGCAGTTCCAGATCCTGAAAATTACTAAGAAAACTTAAAGTTCTTTTTGGACAGTATTCACTCTTAAAAGGAAAATTGTCTTCAGAAAGTTCTCAAGGACAATCCTCTGAAATCACCAAAACCCAAGTAGATCAAGAGGTGAATCATGAAAGTGAAATTAAACCTGTTATTGAGCCTGCTACAGTTTCACTCCCTTCAACTGTTTCAGAATTAAATCTAGAACAGTGGAAGTTACTTACTAAACTCATCAAACATGAATATTTAGACATCTTGCCTATGACTGAAACT
Source organism: Picea engelmannii (assembly GCA_009831015.1). Lineage (NCBI taxonomy): Eukaryota > Viridiplantae > Streptophyta > Pinopsida > Pinales > Pinaceae > Picea > Picea engelmannii. Next base: position 78,462 of record ML783760.1, read on the forward strand.
TCGAGAGGTCACAACACAGATATTAAGAGTGAACCAGAGACACCTTCGTCATCTCTTGAATTTCTCTCATCTGAGGTTTTTAAATCACTTTATATTTCTTTTGAGAATCCTCTGTTTCTTAGCCCATTATCTGATCATAGTCTAGAAGAGAAATCCTTATCTGCTAAAGATCAAGACTCAGTGACAGTACATATAAGTTGTAATACACAAGGGACATTTTCACCTTCAACATCACCAATCTTTCTCACTCCCAAAGCACCGAAATTAGCTAATATGGTTGCAAACAGAATGGACGAAATAGTTGCAGCAAGGTATGCCCCTTTGGTTCTTCCACAAGTCATGTATGCCTTTCCACCAAATGATTATATGAGATACTTGCCCAGATTCAATGGAGATGGAGCAGTTACTGTTGAAGAGCATTTGAGTTCATTTTATAGTTTTGCAGATAATTTCAATGTAGAGTATGTTGATGTGTGGATGAGATTATTCGTACAGAGTCTAAATGGGGAAGCAAGAAAGTGGTTCAGGAGTTTGCCTCCTAATTCAATTGTTGATATCGTAGCCTTAGATGATGCCTTTCTTAAACATTGGGCGGACAAGAAAGACATTTTATACTACATTACCGAATTCGGTGCTTTAAGGAGGAAACAAGGTGAATCAATACCTGATTTTACCAAAAGGTTCAACCAGATGTATGGTAAAATTCCAGAGGAGATTAAACCTTCAGAGACATCAACTAAAATCACTTTTGCCAATGCATTCGATGCCGCATTTTCCTTTTTGCTTAGGGAAAGAAGAGTTTCTACCCTCAGCCTGATGCAAGATGATGCTATCGAGGTAGAATCAAACATATTAGCAGCAAACAAATTGAAGTCTATAAGTGATAGAGACAGGAAAAAGCAAACGGAAGAGTTGCCTTCATCTTCTAATTCAACATCTGATTCTAAAATGGATGAAATGGCTAAGATGCTGAAAACTCTGACATCTGAAATGGCAAGGTTGAATATGGAACAAAAACAACCCAGTAGACCTGCACAGGAGAGTGGTTACAGAAATCCAAATCAGTTCAGGAAGCCAAACAATGTACCTCAAATCTTACCAAGAGAAAGAAAAAACCAAGATGAAAAAAAGGTTTTGCCTCCTTTTCAGAATAATGTCGTAGATGAGGAGAAGGATGAAGATGATACAGAAGAAGGCCCTGCAGTTCTTTTGAATGATTTTGAATCATCTCCTCTACATGTGACACAGCAGGATTATGAAGACGCTTTGATTGCAAACTAGTTTGAGGAAGGGGATGAAGATGAGATCGTCTAACAGGAACCTAAAAGGAAAAAATACAATCTTAGATCTGGTTCGAATGCACCTAAAGTAGATACACCTATTTCCACAAAGAAGGCCAGTACTCCAGTTAAAACAGGAATTATCAAAGGTAGTCCCAAGATTCAAGCTGATCAACCATTGAAACAACCTGCCAAGGATAGTACTGTTGACATAAAGGAACCAGATAGAAACGTTTATACTTTCAGTTTAGAACACGAAATCAACAAAATCAAGATTTCAGTGCCATTATTAGAACTCATGAAAACAGAACCCTTCAGAAAGACTGTCCTCAAGGCTCTACAGGCTCCAACTCATGTCACCTTTTCAGATACTGTCAATCTAGAGGATGAAAACCCTGCTATAACTATTGGACCTCACATTGAAGACATAATTGATGCCTCTCCACCATTCCACATTTCATTAAATGTCCATGATAGGATATTGCACAACTACTTAATGGATTCTGATGCCTCGCATAATGTCATGCCTAAGGTGGTGATGGAAGAATTAGGGTTGGACATTACTAGACCATATCATGATCTATATTCTTTTGAATCCAAGAAAGTCAAATGCCTTGGAGTTATGAAATATGTGGTTGTTACTCTTTCCCAATTACCTATCAAAAGTGTGGTATTAGATGTTATTGTGGCTGACATACCACCAAAATTTGGAATGCTTCTTTCAAGATCTTGGGCCAAGAAGGTAGGTGGTACTCTACAGATGGATCTTAGCTATGCAACCATACTTGTTTTTGGTGGGGAACAACGAAGATTATACATAGAAGTTAGATTGGATTATTTGGTAAGTGATCACAACAATCCCACTAATCATCCTATATATGTTGTAGAAGATGATCTTGGTTCTTCTATTTTTCATATGAGTGATGAGATGGCATAAGTATCAGTCAGAAAGACAACAACTGCAGTTGGAGACAGTCAGAAAGTGTATTTTGACGGAGCATGTTCTAAAGAAGGTTCTGGAGCTGGCATTGTCTTCATTTCCCCTACCAAGGAGGTTATTCCTATGTCATATAAACTTGAATTTGACACCACTAATAACATTAGTGAGTATGAAGCCTTGTTGTTAGGTTTGAAAGCTGCTAGAGATATGGGTATAGATAAGCTATCTGTTTTTGGAGACTTAGAACTTATTATTCATCACATCAAGAATATATATCAAACCAAACATCAAAGGTTAAAACAATATAGAAATGAGGTGTGGGATTATGTGGATAATTTATTTTTGGCATTCAATATTACTTTTGTGCATAGAAATTTAAATCAGCAGGCTGACTCTTTGGCACTTGCAACTAGAAACTTTAAAACTCTGATGTTTCCTAATCTGAAGTTCGAATTTGATGTCAGACACAGACCCTCAATACCAGATAATATAAAACATTGGCAGGTTTTTAAAGACGATGAGGAAATTCAAAGATTTTTGAAAACTATTGAAGAGTTTTCTAACATTTCAATAGATCAAGATCACGAAAATGGTGAAGCGGAAATACATGCTGCAGAAGTCCTTCAAGATATTATTGTTGGCCACACAATAATTGAACTGAAGATAAACCATCTGCCCAAAGGTTTGGTTCCACTAGAGAGGTTGTTCGATCATAATGATGTTTCCAGGAATGTTGTTATCCAAAAAGAAGAAACAGATGTAGTGGACTGTGACATTAGTCCAGATGCAAACCCTAGGTTGGTCAAAATATCTAGAAAACTGTCACAAAAACAAAAAGAAGCGTATGTTGAATTAATGAAACAATATTAAGATATATTTGCCTGGTCTTATGAAGATCTAAAAGTGTTTGATACAGAGATTATTCAACACAAAATTCCTCTGAAACCTGGATCAAAACCCGTTAAGCAAAAGTTCAAGAAATTTAATCCTTTATTCATACCTATAATAGAAAAGGAGTTGAAAAGGTTGTTGGAAGCAAAAATCATAGTGCCACTGAGATACTCATAATGGGTATCCAACCTTGTACCTATCAGGAAGAAGAACGGAGAGATAAGGCTCTGTGTGGACTTCAGGAATCTAAACAGGTGCTCTTTGAAAGACAATTATCCATTACCAAAAATGGATTATATCTTACAAAGAGTTGTCGGCGCAAAGAGAATCTCTATTCTTGATGGATACTCAGGGTACAATCAAATATCAGTAATGGAAGAGGACAAAAAGAAAATAGATTTTACCACTCCTTGGGGCACTTTTATGTATGAAAAGATGTCTTTCGGATTGATGAACGCAGGAGCCATATTCCAAAGGGCTATGGACATCGCTTTCATTGGGGAAAAAGACAGGTTTGTGGTTATTTACCTTGATGACATCACTATATTTTCAGCATTCGACGAAGAACATTTACAGCACTTGAAGCAGACCTTTGAGAAGTGCAGGAGGTACAGTATATCACTTAATCCCAAAAAATCACATTTTTCCATGGAGGAAGGAAAGCTTCTAGGACACATCGTTTCACCTGAAGGTATTAAAATAGATCCTGAAAGAGTAAAGGCTATCCAACAAATAGACATTCTGAGAAATAAAAAGTCTATTCAATCCTTCATTGGTAAAATTAATTTTTAGGGAGGTTTATACCTAACTTTGCAGAGATTGTCAAGTATATTACTGACATGTTGAAAAAGGATGCAGAAATTAAGTGGATACCAGAAGCGAGAGAATCCTTTGAAAGGATCAAGAAGGCTATTGTTCAGGCACATGTTCTAATTAGCCTAGATTACTCCAAAGAATTCATGATTTTTTCATTTGCATCAGAAAATACCATAGTTGTTGTTCTTGTGCAAAGAAATGAGCAACCCATCTCCTTCTTTAGAAAAAACCTTAGAGACTCTGAATTGAAGTATGATATAATAGAAAAACTGGCCTATGCCTTGGTAAAGGCTCTGAAATCCTTCAGAGTATATGTTCTTCAATCTAAGATTACAACTTATGTCCCGAGCAGTGTAGTCAAAGAAATATTGGTTCAGCCCGATTGTGAAGGAAAGCGAGGGAAATGGATAACAAAAATCTTGGAGTATGATCTCACCATAAAGCCTACTCAGATGATAAAAGGACAAGGCCTTGCCAAATTAATGACAAAATCTAATTGCAAAGCAATTGGGTTGTACCATCTTTCAGACAAGACACAAGATCCTTCTGTCCAGATTGAAGATCAAACAAATTCACAGGTAAACAACAAGTATGTTTCTTCACCATGGTACAAAGATATTGTATTTTTTTTGCTGAGCTTTCAATCTCCCCCAGAGTTGGATAAATCAAAATTCAGATCATTAAAGTTAAGAGCAATAAAGTACTGCATTGTTGATCAGACCTTGTTCTGGAAAGACCCCAACAGTTTTTTGTTGAGGTGTGTGGATGAAAAAGAATCTAAACAAATCTCTCATGATCTACATCATGGTGTCTGCGAAGGCCATCAGAAGGTTACTGCCTTCAAGATTCTTAGGGCAGACTATTATTGGCCAGTTCTATTCTCAAATATTTTTGCTCAGGTCAGGGCATGTGAACCCTATCATAAATTTGCTGGAAAGTAGAAACTTATATATTTGCCTCTGAAATCAATAATCACCCATGGACCATTTCAACAGTGGGGATTGGACTTCATCGGAGAGATTAACCCATCATCTTCAGGAAAACATAGATGGATTCTTACAACCATAGATTATTTTACGAAGTGGATTGAAGCAATTACGACTCGGAATACAACAGACAAGGTAATCATGGAATTTCTAGAAGGATATATTTTTTCCAGGTTTGGCTGTCCTAAAAAACTGGTCACTGATAATGCACAGGCTTTTAAATCGAATACCATGATTGAATTCTGCAATAAGTATAGTATCAAATTGGTTCATTCTACTCCCTACTACCCCCAAGGGAACAGATTGGCAGAATCTTCCAATAAGACTCTGATAAGAATTATAAAAAAACTACTGGCAGAAAATAAAAAATCATGGGATTCCAAGTTAAAGTTTGCCCTTTGGGCTGATCGTATCAACAACAAGAAGTCTATTGGGACATCTCCTTTCTAGATGGTATATGGGACATAAGCTATTCTTCCAACTCAATTGGGCCTGCCGGTTTTAAAGTTTCTACAAGAAGAGCTAGAAGAACCCAATGATATCCAAAGGAGAATTTTTCAGATGATTGAAGTTCAGCAGCTCGGAGAACAAGTGAATCAGAAAGATGATGCTCACCAGAGAAAAGTCAAGGCTACATTCGATAAGGGAACTAAGAAAGTTATTTTAAATGAGGGAGATTTGGTGTTAAGATGGGATGCCAGGAGAGAGGATAAAGAAAAACATGGTAAGTTCGATAACCTATGGTATGGTCCTTTCTGAATAGCCAAGGTAATGAACAATAACACTTTTCTCTTGCATAATTTAGACAACATGGAAAATTTTGGGGGCCCAGTGAATGGGAGGTTCATGAAGCACTATTTTCTCTAATGACTCATCAAGTTTTCAGTTAGTATAGTAGGTTTTATTTTCAATAAAGACTCCATATACCCAATGGACTTGTTTTTATAGTTATGCTGTGAATAAAAGACTGGCAGATGCAGGGAGATCAATGGATCAGAGATAAAGGAAAAGGCATTGGTCTGCAGTTCTTGGATTTTATTATCAAAACTCCATCCCCAGAAGGAGCCAGTGTTAGTCTCTATTTTTTTCTTTTGATTTTATGAGAAACCGTAATCCCAAACCCTTCCTGCCTGTACTTCATTATCTGCTTCCAATTGATTTTGATCATTGTTTTTAGTGTCTTATGGTTTGCATTTCAATTTTTGAATAATTTATTTAAGTTTGGAGTTGTAAGACATGGTTTTAAATGATGTGTCACTTTATATGCCTGTTTGAACTTTAAAAATTCAAATTATGCTAAGTCATTAATAGCGCTACGGGAATAGCCTTATTCCCGTAGAACAAAGATAATCATGCATTGATATGCACCCACCACCCAGATTTCGTTATGATGACACAGATCGTGGTTTTAGAGTTCGCATGTGTCCCACAATAGCTTTGGAATCATTTTGTGATTCAAACCGTTACATGATCAGATTTCTCTGTACCCGCAAAGGACTCATTTCAAATCGTCCAATTCTCAACAATCATTATATTGAACCTGTCATTCTATGTCTGATTTTGTTGATTTTTAGGCATAGGTATTTTCTCAGAAGAACAGTTATATACTAACAGATTGCAGGTGGCAAATTCGGAATTTGAATCGTGCTGGTTATGGCATTGTGTTTTGATGGCGCCTAAGAGGAGCGGACAGGTAGTTATATTAGAACCCGAGGGTGTTGAAATCCTTGAAGCTTATCCTCAGATGGCTCAAAGGTTCAGAGATGTCGGGTGGTTTGAATTCCTTACCACTTTTCAAGGTTACGATGAGCAGGTCTCCATGGAGTTTGCACTGAAATTTGATGGTCACGAGGTGGAGATCAGGAAGATGATGATGCTGGTGATAGAATAGACAATTGCTAAAGCTTGCAGATTGTTGGTTGGAGGAGAAAGATGGTGGAAGAAAGAGCATGTGGTTATAGAGTTTGTCAATCAATTCCTGCTTCCAGATAAGCAAAATCCGAATTGGTGAAGGGGAGTTCATCGCAACTGGATTAGACCTGAATGACACACTTCTTTGATCGTTATCCATAGGTATATCACCTACGAAGGTAGATTTTCACTAGTCTATATCTACCACATTAGGATATTAATGCATCTAAATGGTGATTATCCCTTAAATCTGCCTTACTTTCTACTCAAAATCTTGACAAAGATGTCAAAGAGAGTGGAGTCACACTCCACCAATGCAAAGAGCAGTCTATTTCATCAAGTCTTAATTAAGACTTTAGTTATGTCTACAAAGATTGTTGGCTCATGCAATCTTTAAACCCTAAAACACAGTCCAACAAACTAAAGAAAGGGAAAGGAAAAAAGATTGTTACACAGAAACAAAATATTTCAATTGATGAAACCCTTGTTAAAGAAGAAATGCTTGATATCAGGGTGACGAGGAATAACAGAGGTAAAAGACCTAAGTTGGATCTAGAAATCAAAATGTTTTATGAGGAAGATGTTAAAGGGGAAGAATATTCAGATGAAGATTTTAATACTCAAACTACAGTCAAGCATGAATCGCCATCAACCAGTAAAAGGGGCGTTGCAGTCAAAAGGACAAAGGATAAAGGTGTGTCTGCATCTCAAAAACCTAGAAGGAATTCTACTAGGGTTACCGACAAGTATAGATTGAAGTCAAAATCCATGTATAATCCATCAAACAAAGAAGAAAACGTCATAGTTATAGAGAATCACTCTAAAGATGTTGAACCAGGTACCAAGAAAAAGGCAAAAAGAACTCCATTGCTTAAGAAAAAACAAAGGTAAACAAATGTTTTCATCATCTACAGGACCTGTAACGTGAGCTACCACCAGATTAGCAAAAGCTAAAGAAATTGCTAAAGGTATCAGTGAGATTCCTGAGAATAAAGAGCATTACCTTGTAGACTCAGATCACATATCAGATGTGCCTGAAGCCATGGATTCAACAAGTTTTGATGAAGAACATAGCTCAGGATTGGTTTCTAAATACCAAGTTAAAGCGAAAGAACCCAAAGTTGCCTTAAATCTGAATGAGCCTGAACCTTTTGAAGAGTGCTCAGTTTTCAAGGTTAAAATCAGAACTAATAAAGAAAGGATCAAGGAATTCCAGAAAAGAGTGAGACAGTTGAAGAAAGAAAAGGCACAAATAGAACAATGGAATGCTCATCAACAAGAAAGGATTCAAGGTTTAAAAAAGAAGAAAAAAGAGCAAAGGGCATTACTCAAAGAACTCAGAGAAATAAACTTCAGACTCTATTGGCACAATGTCGTGCTTACCACAAAGCTCAAACATAAAAATGCTAAAGCTACTGTTGTGATTATATCCTAAAGGTTTCATGAAGATTGCTACAATCATAATTTTAATGTTTTCCAGGAAATATGGCAGTGTCTACTCATTTTTGGCCTGTGAGATGCAAATACCTCGAATTGTATGACTAAATCAAACTAATACTTGTTTTGTAGAGTCAAATGTAATGCTGGTAAGATCATACAATATCAAGCTATTGAGCAATGATCTATTTTTGGATTGTAAAAGCTCTTTTTTAGTTAACTTCCCTAGTAGATAGATACTATTTGAATCTAGTCATTAAAGGTACACTAGATGATAGGATCTGGAGGTTTTATGGATAGTTTAAATAGGTAGGGGAAAGTCTGTGTTCAGGTCAAAAAATTGGAGATCCAGAGGACTTTTTTGTGAAACTCCTTGTAAAGGCATTTATGTTCTATTTGACACTTAATAACAAAGGAATATGGATGGTTAGACACTCTTTTATTTTTTTCTTCATGCTTGAATTCATTATTCAGATTGCAATGCTTTTGTTTCTTGATTGTTAATTAATACAGTGAAAAATTTACTGTGGAAATTATTTTCAAGTTTTGATATCAAGCTGATGGTCTTGTTTCTTTATGATATTCTGAGACAAGAATTTATGTGAAGTTGACAAATTGAAGGCTTCATCTTCTCTTTTTCTTATTGGTTTAATCCATCTATGTGTCACCTTTTATTCATTCAATGGGATATTCTATGTTCTGATCTTGATTTTCATGTTATGTTATAACCTTGAGCCAGTTTTCAACCACCTTATTCAAAAAACCAAATTATAAAAACTTTCTAAACACTTCGCAATAAACCGATGATGCCCTAGCTTGCCATCTCACAGTCAAGTGCAACTTTAGGGACTAACAGAAGTGATGAACTATGTCACACACTCACTACCTAAATCGGATTTTTCTGGTCTTCTGCCGAATCAGAACCCCTAAATGTCCATGGAGGCCCAGCATAAGCTGGCTCTTTCTGTCTCTCTCTGTTCCCATGTGATGGCGGGTTACGATCACCGTTCAAATAAACGCAGTACCTCTTTCATACTTCACGCCTCGGCGCTACAGTGATGTCGATTCGTTTGACTTGGCAACTGCCAAACCCCGACAGGGCTAGCGATCAGCCAATGGGGACGAATCCCTACAGGGTTAGAAAATGGCCAATAGGAACAAATCTCAACAGGGCTAGAGAACAGCCAATGAGAAACGACCCCTTTGCGTGGTTAAGTGGAATACAGGTGGCAGAGAGGGGAATGCGACATGGTAGTCGACATGACAGGAGGGGGACCCACTTCGCTCACCACACTATTCCGGACCCCCCCCCCCATTAAAGGAAGAATGGCAAGGGGGATCCGAAATCCAACTGAGCGTCGTTGATCATGATAGATTAATCTCGACCGTTCGAGAGTTGCGCATCCAATTCCGGACCCCCCACCCCCCATTAAAGGCATAATGGCAAGGGGGCTCCAGAATGAATCCTCAGCCATAGATCTAGGCGGGTGGACTCTGGCCATCCAGATCTGCTCGCTACTTACCCTTATGCATATTCGCACCCCATCTTAAAGTCAGCCTCTCTTCCTCACATCGGATGGTCGTTACAGACCTTGAGATTTCTCAAAGAAATCTTGTCCGTTCATCGGGACTTAGCCACATGCTATCATCTCGACATTATGGGTCGGGATTTGTCAAGGCAAGAGCCCGAGTTTTTGTCAGCGGAACTCCTGAATCCCCAATCCCCGATTTCCCGAAATGGGTAGTCTCTCAACACGTCACCTCCTTAGATCGGACGGTCCACAGCTGCTTCGGGGTTTCCACCCAGGAAGTCCCGATCCCTTATCGCCAGGACTCCCGATTTCGCGATTCCCGATTTCCTGAAAATGGATGATCCCACGATGCGTGGCCTCTGTCATTCGGATGGCTCAGATCTATCCCGGGTTTTCCACAATGGAAAGTCCCGATCTCTTGTCAACAGGAATCTCGATTCCGCGATTCCCGATTTATCAAAGTGGGTGATCCCTCGACATGTGGCCTCTGTCAATCGGACGGCTCAAATATATTTCGGGGTTTCCACAATGGAAAGTCCCGATCCACTGGGGTGTTAACCCTCAGGTATCTTCTGACAGATCCAACGGCGGTCGGGTTTTTCAGCTGAAATTTGACGGCTCAGACAGATTCCTAACTTGTGGGTTCTCCCTCGACTTCCTAAACGTGGAAAGATCCACGGTCTAGATACTCTCATGGGATTTGGGGATCTACGGTCCCGATTTCTTCGCTATCCATGAAGTCACAGAGAAACTAAGTAGTAGGGCGTTTAACACCCTACTTTCTCCTACCAATCTAACGGTCGTGTGTGACCGTAGATTTCTCGACGGGATCTCATCCATCGTTCACCATCTATCAAGGTTAAGGCCCTTAACTTTCCAGCTTCCTCTTACCGAATCTAACGGTCATGTGTGACCATAGATTTCCCGACGGGATCTCGTCCGTCGATTCAATACCTATCAAGGATTTCCTAGGGCCTTGCGCCCTCACGTCCTCCTTCCAGGTTCTTGACGGGATTTTTGAGAAGGGTATCTCTATGGGAAGGTTTACCCAAGGTACTATCTGAAGCAGATAAGGGTGTTTCTCTCCCGAGAACTAGACGTGAAGTCTTAATTAGATCAGTACGCATATAAATAATGATTCATGAGGACATAAGCCATACATAGTCCTTCCATACAAATAGACAACTACTAGTACTGATCAAAATACCATACAGACATTCTTATAATGAAATCATTCACAGTTTCACAGCTTATGGGCATAATCATCAGAATAAACATATACATATATTTCAAGATGCCAAAGGAAAAACACTTATCAGAAAATAACACCAGGGGTTATGCAACTGCTGAGAGGGGTGCATGTTTCCACCCAACCGTAGGCTTAGCGACTCCCAGCAGATTTACCACTAGCCACCCCCGAACTGAGACCACGATGATGTGAGACTGCGTCTCTGTTTTCCAGTGACCAGGAGCGAAGGTTACTCTCCTTCCTCTCTGCTATCACTCACTCTGCATATCGCCAGAGTTCTCCCCTCACATCTGCCCCCCAATCGCTTCTACCCCATGCCTTATCCTCTTGCGAGGTTGCATGTGGCGCGATTACCCTCGCGTTGGTCAGGCCTGACGGCTCTACGGATGGGCGGTTCACCTCCCATCCCTCATTAAACCATCTACCTACCAGCCTGCGAGACATTTAATTCAGGGCCAGCGAGCCGCTTTTGGTTCTCCGGGCCAGTGGAGTCCAAATACGGTATTAATCCTCGGTGGAAGTTATCGCCACCTTTCCAGGTGCCTTCCACCGTCATCGTGGTCTCTTTTTCTGCACATCCCCTCTCAGTAGTCCTGTAATATAAATTCATAATGTTATTTACATTTATTGACCTTTTCCATAAGGTCCATTCACATCACATGTTCACATTCATGAGTTTTCCATAGTTCTTGGCCAGTCCAATTAATTTTACAAACTGGGGGAAACAGGGTGTTACAATTCCCTCCCCCTTGAAAGGAACATCGTCCTTGATGTTCTTATCTATTAACATGAATTGCATGCAAAAAAGTAAACAAAATCGGGTATGCATGTCTCATGGCATCCTCCATTTCCCATGTAGCCTCATCTGGGCCAAAATATTTCCATTGCACCTTGACCTGTGTAATGGTTCGGTTCCAGAGCGGGGTTTCCTTTCTGTCCAGTATGCATTGGGGTTCTGGTAGAAATTCTCCCTCCGGTTCCACCTGGATCACAGACCAGTCAATTATATGATTAGCATCATGTACATATTTCTTCAATAATGAAACATGGAAAA
>ML783760.1:92697-152749 GCA_009831015.1 Picea engelmannii
TGGCAGGCTGGTATGACCTCTACTACCTTTCTTTTGGTGCCAGTGGCTAACTGTACCAACCATGGCTTAGTTTGCTTTCGTGGTTGTAGCTTACACTTATCAACAGCTTTAGGGGCTATATAACTCAAATTTGAACCAGGGTCCATCAAAACAGACACCAGATGGTTGAAAATCATACCTTCTATTTCCACCACTGAAGCTTGGTGGTCAGCTTGGTTATTATCCAAGGCTGCATAAATCTGTGGCACACTCCTTGCCACATCTTTAACTGTGGTCGCTTCCTGAACGTTATCAACTTTCCGACTGTTCTGTTGTCGGTCTGGACAGTCTCTCAGGAGATGCTCTTCTCCACAACCCCAGCATTTCAGAGGTTCTCTCTTTGGGTTATCAGTCTTCACTGGTATAGGTCCAGAAGTTTTATTTCCGTCCATCGAAGGAAAGTTCTGTTGGAGTACACTACGGGTTGGAAATTTCATTCTGGGGTTCTTCTTGTAGTTCTTAAATCCTGAGGATTTGATCCCCTTCTTCTGAAATTTCGAACCATTCTTTTGTCTCCAGTCTCCACGAGACTCTACCTGATGTCCATATTGTTCATGACAATGTGTTGCTTTTCGAATAGTGTCCTCTAAAGTTTTTGGCTCGTCGAATTCAATTCAGTTTCAATATTCCTTGGGTAGCCCACTAATGAAGCGTTGCGCCTTCGCCTTCTCTGCTTTGATGTAAAGTACATATCTCAATAAGTCGAGGAATTTATTGACATATTCCTCTATAGTGAGTTGCCCCAGTTTGAGTTCATAAAACTCTTTAGCCTTCTCGTCGAAATATCTTTCCGACAAATACTTCTTCCGGAAGTACTTTTCAAACTGTTTCCAAGACAGGTCCTCCTCGCGGACCCCTTTCATATTCTTAAGGTCTTCCCACCAGATGGAAGCCTTTCCGTTCAAATTGAAAGTGGCCACTCGGGCCTTCAAATTCTCTGAAAAATTGTGGACTCTGAAATATTTCTTCAGTCCAAGTAGCCAGGCCTCAGCTTCCTCTGCCTTCTTTATCTCACTGTTGAAGGAGGGAGGTTTGGCCTTTCTGAATTCTTCAAATTTATGACCCTTGGAAGTCTTTTGTTTCTTTTGTTTTCTTCGAGAATAGGAACTGGTCCTACTGCGGGAAGAGCCTTCTGAATCGCCAGCTTCCTTCTCAGTGGAATCGTCCGGCACTGGTCCTTTACCTCTGGGGTGGACCTTTCTTGAGGTGCTCCTCTCAGTATGGCCACTAATACGACCATGTTTTTGCATCTCGGGTTCATGTTGCATTTGTCGTTGTAGGTCGGATAAGCTCTGCAGTAAAACTGCATTAATTTTGGTTTGCTTTTATTTTTCTTTCATCATCCTTTCATTGTCGGCCTTGCAACTTTGCAATTCTACCATAAGACTCCTCACAGTCTCGGCTAGATTTGGAGGGGTTCCCATTGCTCTTCTTTCGTTAGACTCTTCGTCTCTATTGCAGGAGCCTTCTCTCATCTCTTGGGGTGTCACCATTCTCTGTGTTTGTAAATTTCCGCGGCTGATCGTCCGCTTGGGTGAAAAGACAAACGATGGTTATTAGTCAAGAGTTAAATACATTTTATAACTTGTGCATAAATTTATAACTCTTTCACATGCATACACAGTCGGGTTCTCGTTTCCAAGTTTTAATCCTGGACAAGAGAGTTACGTTAGGGGGTTACTCTTTGTAGGAGTGCTTCGAACAGAGCTTATGCGCAACTCGTTCATGAGCCCAATCAAGCCAAGTGTTGTAACCATGCTCTAATACCACTTTGTCACACACCCACTACCTAAATCATATTTTTCTGGTCTTTCGTCGAATCAGAACCCCTAAATGTCCATGGAGGCCTAGCATAAGCTGGCTCTTTCTGTCTCTCTCCGTTCCCATGTGATCGCGGGTTACGATCACCATTCAAATAAACGCAGTACCTCTTTCATACTTCGCGCCTCGGCGCTACAGTGATGTTGAGTCGTTTGACTTGGCAACCGTCGAACCCCGAAAGGGCTAGCGATCGACCAATGGGGACAAATCCCTACAGGGTTAGAAAATGGCCAATAGGAACAAACCTCAACAGGGCTAGAGAACAGCCAATGAGAAATGACCATGTTGCGTGGTTAAGTGGAATACAGGTGGCAGAGAGGGGAACACGACATGGTAGTCGACATGACAGGAGGGGGGCCCACTTCGCTCGCCACACTATTACGGACCCCCCCCCATTAAAGGCAAAATGGCAACGGGGGTCCGGAATCCACCTGAGTGTCATTGATCATGATAGATTAATCTCGACTGTTCAAGAGTTGCGCGTCCAATTCTGGACCCCCCCCATTAAAGGCAAAATGGAAAGGGGGCTCCAGAATGAATCCTCAGCCGTAGATCTAGGCGGGTGGACTCTGGCCATCCAGATCTGCTCGCTACTTACCCTTATGCGTATTCACACCCCAGCTTAAAGCTTACCTCTCTTCCTCACATCGGACGGTCGTTACAGACCTTGAGATTTCCTGAAGAAATCTTGTTCGTTCATCGGGACTTAGCCACATGCTATCGTCTCGACATTATGGGTCGGTATTTGTCAAGGCAAGAGCTCGAGTTTTTGTAAGCGGAACTCCCGAATCCTCGATCCTCGATTTCCCGAAACGGGTAGTCTCTCAACATGTCACCTCCTTAGATCGGACGGTCCACAGCTGCTCCGGGGTTTCCACCCAGGAAGTCCCGATCCCTTTTCGCCGGGACTTCTGATTTTGCGATTCCCGATTTCCCGAAATGGATGATCCCATGATGCGTGGCCTCTATCATTCGAATGGCTCAGATCTATCCTGGGGTTCCCACAATGGAAAGTCCCGATCTCTTGTCAACAGGAATTCTGATTCCGCGATTCCCAATTTCCTGAAGTGGGTGATCCCTCGACACGTGGCCTCCATAAATCGGACGACTCAAATCTATTTCGGGGTTTCCACAATGGAAAGTCCCGATCCACTGGGGTGTTAACCCTCGGGTATCTTCTGACAGATCCAACGGCGGTCGGGTTTTTCAGCCGAAATCTGACGGCTCAGACAGATTCCTAACTTGTGGGTTCTCCCACGACTTCCTAAACGTGGAAAGATCCATGGTCCAGATACCCTCATGGGATTTGGGGATCTACGGTCCCGATTTATTCACTATCCATGAAGTCACAAAGAAACTAAGTAGTAGGGCGTTTAACACCCTACTTTCTCCTACAAATATAACGGTCATGTGTGACCGTAGATTTCCCGATGGTATCTCGTCCTTCGTTCACCATCTATCAAAGTTAAGGCCCTTAACTTTCCATCTTCCTCTTACCGAATCTAACGGTCATGAGTGACCATAGATTTCCCGACGGGATCTCGTTCGTCAATTCAATACCTATCAGGGATTTCTTAGGGCCTTGCACCCTCACGTCCTCCTTCTAGGTTATTGATGGGCTTTTTGAGAAGGGTATCTCTATGGGAAGGTTTACCCAGGGTACTATCTGAAGCAGATAAGGGTGTCGCTCTCCCGAGAACCAGACGTGAAGTCTGAATTAGATCAGTACGCATATAAATAATGATTCATGAGAACATAAGCCATACATACTCCTTCCATACAAATAGAAAAATACTAGTACTGATCAAAATACCATACAGACATTATTATAATGAAATCATTCACAGTTTCACAGCTTATGGACATAATCATCAGAATGAACATATACATATATTTCAAGATGCCAAAGGCAAAACACTTATCAGAAAATAACACCAGGGGTTATGCAACTGCTGAGAGGGGTGCTCATTTCCACCCAACCGTAGGCTTAGCGACTCCCAACGGATTTACCACTAGCCACCCCCAAGCTAAGACCACGATGTTGTGACACTGCGTCTCTGTTTGCTAGTGACCAGGAGTGAAGGTTACTCTCCTTCCTCTCTGCTATCACTCACTCTGCATATCGCCAGAGTTCTCCTCTCGCGTCTGCCCCCCAATCGCTTATACCCCACGCCTTATCCTCTTGCGAGGTTTCATGTGGCGCGATTACCCTCGCGCTGGTCAGGCCTGACGGCTCTACGGATGGGCGGTTCACCTCCCATCCCTCATTAAACCATCTACCTACCAGCCTGCGAGACATTTAATTCAGGGCCAGCGAGATGCTTTTGGTTCTCCGGTCCAGTGGAGTCCAAATATGGTATTAATCCTCAATGGAAGTTATCGCCACCTTTCCAAGTGCCTTCCACCGCCATCGTGGTCTCTTTTTCTGCACATCCCCTCTCAGCAGTCCTGCAATATAAATTCATAATGTTATTTACATTTATTGACCTTTTCCATAAGGTCCATTCACATCACATGTTCACATTCATGAGTTTGCCACAGTTCTTAGCCAGTCCAGTTAATTTTACAAACTGGGGGAAATAGGATGTTACAAACTATAATGCATGACCAAGCATTAACTGCAACGATACAAGGTACAGACTCGAATGGTGTCAAAGGTGGATACCTTGATTGCAGAAAGGCTCTACATCGACTGTAGAGAGACCTGATACCTCGACTGCAGAGAAACATCAGACATCGACTGCATAGAGACATGGGGGAGAGGATAGAGCATTAATGAGGATCATCGCCACCCCCTGGTTCCCATATCTGATGTAAATGTCAAAATGAGAAACTACATGTTAAACCAGGTAATAACACCTTGGAAACCATGCCGACAACTAATGAAAATAACCCAAAACTTAATGTCCCTGCTATGGTAGGGACATAATAATAGAATTCAATTTAGTATTGACTTTTTTGTTTTTAACCGTGGCATTTTGGAATAGCTTTCATGATTATAAAATTTATTTATCTATTTCAATTACCATATGGCATTTTGGAATAGCTTTCATGATTATAATGTTTTTTTTTATCTTTTTCAATTACCATATCAATAGTGTTGAAATATTTAAATTAATTAATATTTAAACGTTAATGTATTTATAATATTAACAAAATAATTTTAAATTATTGACTGAATCAAATAAATTTATTTTATTTTCAATATTATTAGAAGATTGAATTGATGATAGGATTATTTTACATTTAGAAAAATATAAATGTAATATTGATACATGCACCATAAATGTAATTGGTCCCTATGCATTCTCTGGCATACAAAACCAATGGTCATCAATACCATGTTCCCAAAACCATATGTTGAGACTTAAACCACTTTGACTCATTCTCGAGTCAAGGTTAATATGAACAATTATTGTAAGGCCACCATAGATTCAAAAGAGGTTGGGTTAGAGATTCATAGGGGTGGTTTAACCATTGCAACATAAAAAGAAACAATCAAATTAATATATCAAAAATATTAAATTGTGCATACATTAAGGTTTAAATATAAGTCTTGGGAATGACAATGAAGTCATTAACAAGATGTGCTTGAAATATTACAAAGACTTTATAAATCCTAGTTTGTTTGTTCAAAACTATTTTTTCAACAATTTTTTTTTGTATATGGTGGAATCAACAACTAGGGTGGTCTTGTACTTGTTGATGTTTATATGATTCTCAGATCCAAAATTTATTTCCTTATGATTAATAACAAGATTCATTTTCATACATCAGTTATCATAGAATAACTATACACTGGAAAATCTCAACTATAACAATGCAACGGAAATACCAAGATCTAGAAATATTAACCATGCACAGTAGACACAAGAACACGAGAGTTTATCCTGGGAAACCCAACCTTGGGAGAAAACCCAACAACCTTTCTCTAGAAGAATTCAATCCAAGATATTACCAGTACATCACCATCAATGGCCAAAATACCATACATAAAGTATCCTCCCCAAGGCTAGCATCACCAAGACCTAGATCCTCAATAATATGACCAAGAATAACCAAGCAAGAGCTTCTCCAAGTGTGTTGCACTCTCCAAGATAACCAGTAACCCAGAAATACCAAAACTGCCAAAAACTGCAGTTGCAACTGCCTTGTGCGCACTGCAGAAGGAGTTGTCTGCCTATCAAAATCAAATGAGCCAGTATTATATTTATACTGGACTGGGCACCAATTTGGGGTCGTCTTCTTATTTTTGGGTCTTCAATTTTATTATTATTTTTCTTGTGGGGCCGACTACTCTTGTAGGGTCTTCAACTTCTCCCTGGGGATTTTGTAATGGTGTAGATGAGTCTTCTTGTACTTTATTATGGATAATGATTGCCCGAAGTTGAAAATCTCCAACACTCCCTCTCAACAAGAGAGGCATTCTCCATACTTGGTTTTCTTTTTTCATAGAAAGGTTGTCTTCATGAGCCATGTTGATGTGCCATCTCCGCACATGCATTCCATCCTAGAATATGCATGTGATAGCATCTCGATTCCATCCACTCCTTGATAGGAGAAGGACTACACCTAGGCCATTCACCACTAGCAGAGCCCCATGAGTGAATGAATCATTAACCTTGGTCATCTCAGCACTAGCATAGCCCCGTGCATGACCAATTTGGGATAATCTATGCCTGATGCTTATTTGGGCCACTCACCACTAGCAAAGCCTCATGAATGAGTGAATCGTTCTTGTTTGGTCATATCAGCACTAGCATAGCCCTGTGCATGACCAATCTAGGAAGAATTTTATCCCAAACCTGGAGAACATCAACATACATGGGCCATTCACCACTAGTAGAACCTCATGAGTGAATGAGGCATTCTCCCCTTGGTCATATAAACACTAGCATAGCACTGTGCATGACCAATCTAGGGGAATGTTTTCCCAATGTTATCAACATACCTAGGCCATTCACCACTAGCAAAGCCTCGTGAGTGAATGAGTCATTCTCTAGCATAGCCCCGTGCATGACCAATTTGGGGGAATGTCTTCCCGATGTTGAAACATCAACACTCATCACTAGCCAAATCAACATGGCTAATCTTGTGTATCATCCTCCTCAGCCAAGTCAACATGGCCACTCTAGGAGGATATTTGCAATTTTCTCATATGTGGATAAGTATTGGAGCTTCATTGCTCCCTTTTGTACCATGTCTCGGATGAAGTCCTGCAAGAAGATTCTGAATTTTCACCACTTCACGAATTGCAACACTAGTTATGCCATACTCCATCTCTATTGTATTGAGTGCTACAGAATCTTGCTTCCATCTTATCCCAAAAATCGTAACTGATTCCAAGCTGAAGCAACACCCTAACATGCTCAGTCTGTCTACTACACTCCCTGCTCAATCGAAATATGTATATCTCTACAGCCTCACTTCATCACCCGAGACAGATCATATCCAATTGTACCATGCTTCACTTCCAACCACTGGAACCGCCTTGGCTTCAACAAAATATTGGCTCATGGTGCTCACTATAAAGAAAATATCTGGCCCAACATTAACCAGGTAAATCAAGTATCCAATCTACTGCTTGTACATCATAGGATCCACCAAATCTGAATCTAAAGTAGAATCACTCGACTTATTTATATTTGTTATCATAGGTGTAGTCATGGATTTGCGGTCCATCATATTGAATCTCATCAGTATCCCATGAATGAGGAAGATCTCATATGATCTCATCACACCTCTAATCCCAAGAGTACATCTGGCTAGGATCCTCCATCTCGAACTCTGAGGACAACTCCCTTTGTCACTGGAGTAAGTGTCATTGTCCAGTATACCTCACTGGTTTCTCCCTATCTGACTGAGACCAAATCCATACCCAGTTATGCTAATTGTCTGCCTCATCTATCACTGTAGAAAGATCACATATCCTAGAAGCCTATTTCCTCTGAAGCTTTTGTCTGGCCTCCTCAACTCATGACACGTTTCTGTTAGTCCTAGGATATGTCTCTCTCCCTCTTGGATTTGGGGGGGGTATCCATATGAATAATTGGCTCTCTCTTGATCCAACTGACTCTCTCTGAGGTTAGTCTCACTTTGTACATTCTTGGTTAAAACCAAGCTCATCAAGTATCCACCAATCCTAAAGTACCATGTTTCCTCTTAAACATGACTCCCTCTAAGTATATACAATCTTTGGAGCCATCTGCTCCCTCTACATCTTCTGAAGCCTGATCTCTAGTGAAATTTCATGGGAAGATGCTCCTCCCTACTTGATCTTGAGGGCTAAATCGCTTCGAACTCTAGATTCCTCTAAACTGGTACTAGGTGAGGCCGTCTACCTCACCACTGGAAGAGACACCTATTCATCAATGTCAATCTCCATGTGGTACACTATGTATCCCACAAAAGTATCCTTATTTTTAGAAGGTTCTAACTTTGTTTTCTTCGCCTTCGGTATATGGATGTATACTATCATGTATACAACTCCATGTCTGGAAATTATTCTCCATGTTTCAAACTAGAGACCATATAATATGTTGCCTCCTACAACTGACACTATAGCTCCCTCTCATAGCTACCACCTATGACTGACTTGCCTAGAAAAAGACAAGAACAAAAGACAACAACAACACTTTTATAGTGGTGTGAACTCCATAGTAACCTTTCGGAGACAAAGAAAACAACCAATAAAATCTCCTAGAAGAGATAAATTATATCTTGTAAAGAAGTGCATCATTAGTACTAAACAATGATCATTTACACAATGATTATTATACTAAAAATATTCAAGTGTCAATAAACATTTGATAGCAAAAAGTACTCAGCAACAATATAACTCTAAAGATTGTTGTCCTAGTTACAATATTTATTTAAGATGCAACAATATAGAGATATCAAACTTGATATGCAAACCCAAAGTATTAATTGCTAGGGAAGGTGTGTTATTCCTCTGAATGCACTAGATCCAATGATCCCTTTGGGTCATTGCTTGGACAAGGTCCCTTGTACATCCCCTGCAAACACCCTCATACTCTGTTAAATGATTTAACTTGGAAACATATAAAAGTGCATACCTTTGAAATTTGTATCCAACTTGTCTTATAATATGAAGCTAAACACCATCATTACATGAGGAAATCACAAAATCAAGATAGCAGAAAGTTCAATGTCTAGGAAAATGTCAATAAACCCTAAAATTTCAACTTTGATAGAAAGTCAAACTGAGAAGTGCAACAGGTGCGCTAGGGCAAGGCGAGTTGCTCTATACAAAAAGTTTTCCTCAACTCAACCCAATAAATGCTCAGCAAAGATTCACAAAGAATGTTGTTGCCACTGCAGTAGTGGATTTTAGGTGAAATTTCAAATTTCACCAAGATGCAATCTGAGACCACTAGGGGGTGTGTTATACTAGTGAGAGTCGATCTATGGAAAAATTAAACTCAAAGTGCTCCAATAAGTTTTTCAATGATCTTGAAAATCTCAGGTCCGTGCAGTGACAAATTGCAGTGGTAAACATAAACTGTGCAGTGGAAATATTTCAACTAGCTCTGATTTAATAGTTATATGATTCTCAGATCTGATAGTTATTTCCTTATGATTAATAAAAATATTCACTTTTATACATCAATTATCATAGAATAACTATACATTGAAAAATATCAATTATAACAATGTAGCAGAAATAACGAGATCTAGAAATATTAACCATGCACAATAGACACAAGAATACAAAATTTTATCCTGGGAGACCCAACCTTGGGAGACAACCCAACAACCTTTCTCTAGAAGAATTCAATCCAAGATATTACTAGTACATCACCATCAATAACCAAAATATCATACATAAAATATCCTCCCCAAGGCGAGCATCACAAATACCTAACTCCTCAATAATATGATCAAGAATATACAAGCAAGAGATTCTCCCCAGTGTGGTGCACTCTCCAAGATAACCAGTAACCCAGAAATAGAAAAACCGACACAATTGCAGTTGCAACTACC
Source organism: Picea engelmannii (assembly GCA_009831015.1). Classification (NCBI taxonomy): domain Eukaryota; kingdom Viridiplantae; phylum Streptophyta; class Pinopsida; order Pinales; family Pinaceae; genus Picea; species Picea engelmannii. The sequence continues at coordinate 102,562 of ML783760.1, forward strand.
TTGTGCGCAATGCATAAGGAGTTTTCTGCCCATCAAAATGAAATGATCAAGTCCTGTATTTACACTGATCTGGGTGCCAATCTGGGGCTGACTTCGTATTTTTGGATCTTCAATTTTATTATTTTTTTTGATGTGGGGCCAACTACTCTTCCTAGGTCTTCAACTTCTTCTTGGGTCTTTTGTAATGGTGTAGATGAGTCTTCTTGTACTTTCTTAGGGAGAATGACTACCCGAAGTTTCAAATATCCAAGAGTACTTGTGTGACATGAGGTTGATTTTGACTGCCACCACTATAACCTCAATGCATACCCATGTTTCCCCCACACAAAACACACAGGGATAGTCAAGGTTTGAACCAACGACATCACAAGGAGATTTTTACGACATTTTAATCTTAAAGAACAATATGAATATTGCCAAAATATATATTATATGATCTTAGTTCAATTCTTTCTCACACTATTGATCCGGATTTAGGAGTGGAACGAACTAATTAATAGACTGAATACAATAAACACATAGATATGAATAACAACACATATATATAATGAATAATATCTTCTATTGAATAAATTAAATAGGTTGAAATTGTAAAATTGCATAACTGAAACACTTGCTCAAATGGTGGTAGTTATATCTGAGAAGAGATGTGGCTGCTACGTGCATCCGTTTGAGAAGAATGATTACAATGAGGCTCTAGAGGTCTTTTTGATATTACTCATGAATGCCAAAACCCCGGACATACAAAAACCTAACCCTAGGAGGTGAAATGCCAAAAGTCATGTGGGCCACTATGGGTAAGTTGGTACCTCAACTTCTTGGGGTCGTAACTTTTTCATATGACCTCCATTTTAGGCGTGTGATAGCCCGTTGGAAAGGTATTTCATAGAACTACACATTACATTATCAAACTCTAACTCCATCTACAATTTGACTATGGCGAGCCAAAAAAACATTGTTTAGGGCTCCAAAATGGCCCTGGAAGTACAACAAGATGTGTTGACATGAAAACATACAAAATAAGCCAGTTAGATTAGATGAGAGGCCACTAGTATCCACCTAGAATATGTGTAGATATTCAAATAACCCCAAAAGTGTAGAACCCACAATTGCAAAGAAGTACAGAAGAACGTGTTGAACTAAAAATGGATAAGAGGAGCCAGTTGGAATAGGTGGGTGACCACCAATATCCACCTGGATCAATTCTCCCCCTTTAGAAAGCAATGATATCCATTTCATTGAGTTCCCCCATTAGGTGAGGAAACTTCTGCTGGATTTGGCCACAGGTGATCCACTTGCCTTGGTGTAGGAGTTTCCCTGCCTTGACAACCCAATAAAGCTACTTCCTCTGTTGGTGAGTGCCCTTGACCTATGTATCCACTATCTGATCAGTGGATTCTTTTTCCATGCAGTCAGGGTTGGGATTTGTTGGTGTCATTTGTTCTATGATCTTTGAGGTGTCCAATAATGGTGGAAAATATGGTCAAAGGAGGTCCACATTGAACATTGAGTGCAGACCAAGGAAGGGTGGAGTGTTGAGCTCAAAATCATTGCTACCCACAACCTTAGTGATAGTGTAACGCCCATAGCGAAGTGGGCGGAGCTTCCGATGGGGCCTTGTAAGATGTTCCTTCTACAAATGTAACCAGAATTTGTCTCCAACCTGAAACTGGTGTGGTACCTTGTGTTGATCATGGCGTTGCTTGTACTTAGCATTGGATTTCTGCAAAATATCCTAGACATGTTGGCGGATGTCCTGAATCCACTCAATGAATCTGGTGGCTTTGTCAGTCTCAGACTGAACATGGGAAGAGTTTGTCTATGTGGCGACAAGAGGTAGTGCAACATCAATGGGACCCAACGATTGGAATCTCAGCCCCACCTGAAATGGGCTATGGTCGGTGGAGCTATGGAGAGCCTTGTTGTATTTGTGTTGAACATAGGGGAGACTCTCATCCCATGTACGTGGATGCTTATAGTTTACATGTGCAGGATGTGCACAGTCATATGATTGATGACCTCTATTTGGCCATCTTCATGGGGGTGGAAATCAGTTGAGTTAGTGATCTTGGTGTCCAACAATGACCAGAGGCTCGACTAAAATGTGCTAAGGAACCTGTTGTCCCAGTCGGAGATGATGGTCTGTGGTATCCCAAAATGGACCCACACTCATTCGAAGAAGAGCTTGGCAGTATTTGTTGCTGTGATATTCTTCTTGCAGGCTGTGAGGATGGCCATCTTTGAAAAATGATCAATGACCATAAATATGCAGTCATTGCCTTGCTTGGTGGATGGAAGGCCAGACATGTAATCCATTGAGGTGGATTCCCAAGTCTTCTCGGGAGTAGGAAGAGGGGTGTATAAGCCTTGCTTCCTGATGGTTGTCTTGGAAATGGCATAGGCATTGCAAGTTCTGATATACTTGCTGACATCATGTCGAAGTTTTGGCCAATAAAACTATTTCTGAAGAATGGCCATAGTTTTCTCCACACCAAAATGTCCTTCCATCCGACTGTAGTGGGATTCACAAATCAACTTTGCATGCATGCTTGTAGGAACATAGAGATGTCCTAGATGGCATAATAATCCGTCCTAAATGTGAAAATCGATGACATTTTCACCTATACCCAAGAGATGATAAGTGGTGGCAAAGTCTGGATCTTGCTGATAAAGTTGGGGCCACTCAGATGCCTCATGTCCATAGGAATGGAGGATAATGGTGAGTGCAGACACAAGAGGTTGACTGAGGTAGTCAACAACACAATTTGAGATCAATCTCTTATACTTTATGTTGAGATGGAATTGCTACAAGCAGGTGGACCACTTTTGATGGCGATCGTTTTGCAATTTCCCTTTTGTCTGTATGAATTGTAGAGGCTTGTGATCAGTGTGGATGATCATCTCCTTTCCCAAAATGTAATGTTTCCATTGATGATAGGCTTGTACAATGGAATATATTTACTTTTAATAGGTGTGGTATTTTCGGACAGTATCTGAGAGTGTCTCACTATGGTATTCCATCGGATGACCGTGTTGAGTGAGAATTGTGCCTACACCATAGTTAAATGCATCCGTCTCAATCTTGAACAATTCTTGTAGATCGGGAAAGGAGAGTACTAGAGCTGAGCACAAGCGATGCTTCAGATCATCGAATGCTCATTGTTGTTCCTTCCCCCACATGAACTTATCCCTACTACCTCCCTTGGTCACCTCGCTGAGGGCCCATGAAATATGGGAGAATCCCAACATGAACCGTCGATAGAAGTGGGCCAGTCCCAAGAAGCTTCAAAGATCGGTTAGTGTGGTTGGGGCTAGCCAGTCACGAAACGACTTAGATCTTAGTTGGATCAACATGTACCCCATGCTCATCAATAATGTATCCCAAGTATTAGACCTTGTTCATGCCAAAAGAACATTTTTCCAAGTTGGCATATAGCTTGTGCCGTAGAGTGCTCAAAACTTGTTGAATATTCCACATGTGCTACTCCCAAGTTTTGTTGAATATGAGGATGTCATCCAAATATACCACCATAAAAGAGTTGGTGAAGGGTCTCAATACATCATCCATCAACCTCATGAAAATGGTTGGTGCATTTGTTAAACCAAAGTGCATGACCAACCATTCGAAGAGACCTTCTTTAGATTTGAAGGTTGTCTTCCATACATCAGCTGCTTCGATGGGAACTTGGTGGTAGACAGACTTTAGCTCAATCTTCTTGAAGAACATTCCCCCTTGAGTTGGTCAAGAAGGTCATCAATCCTGGGAATTGGGTATCACTTCCTGACTGTGATTTTTTTTAAGGCTTTGTAATCAATGCAGAGTCGCCAAGTCTTGTTCTTCTTCTGCATTAGTACAATCAGGGTTCCGCAAGGGGAGGAGTTGGGTTTGATTTTCCCCTTTTGAAGAAGCTCTTGGATTTGATGCCCGATTTCATAATTTTCCATCAGCGAGCAAGGATAGACTGTTCTATTAGGTATAGGTGCACTGGGGGTCAGATCAATTGGATGCTTGACATGGAAATGCGTCAGTACCCCGGTGGGTGAGAAGAATATGTATTTGTATTCTTCCACGATCCCGTCCACTTGCTTCCACTACAAAGAGAGGCTTTGTGTAGGGGCCATGGATGTGGCGATGAGCTTCTTCTTACTCTGAGCACGAATCACAAAGAAGACGAACTTCTCTATTTGTGAAATGACCTTACTGCATTACTTAGTAGAGATTAAAGAAATAGCGGTAGGCGGTGCTACCTCTGGTATCTCGTACAATTGTCTCCCCAAAGTAATAATAACACTGTGGGGTCTAGACTCATACACATCATGGCGCTTCCACAAATATGCTTGTCCTAAAAGAACATCACAAACTTCAAGGGGAGAAATATCACACAATACCTCATCTTTGAAAGCCTTTATTTCGTATGGGAGACGACACTTTTTTCTAACACGAAGATCTTTTCCTTGGTGAAGCTAGATAATGGTGTAGGGTTGCGACTGCAGTGTCATTGGCAGGTCCAACCACTTGACAACCTCTATTGAAATCAGGTTCTTTTGACTACCTCTATCGACAATGAAATGAAGTGAAGCCACCTTTACCCATATCTATGAGTGAAAGAGGTGTTCCCCTTCCTCTGGTTCTTCTAGTTCGCTTGGCCAGACTTTGGTGGTAGCGATAGTGGCACTGGGTTTAACATCGATAATCTGCTTCCCTCCTTCGGAATTTGATTCAGAATCAGAATCATCCTTTGACTTGTAAGCCTTCATCTCGGCCATGAGTGACTTCTTGGAGCGGCATTCGTCAGTGTTGTGCCAAGGGATTTTATGGTACTCACACCATTTTCTCGTGTCCTTCTTCGTATTCTCATTTCCCTTCTTGTGTTGTGACTTGGACTGGTTATCTTGAGAGTGGCCATATTTTCTTTGTCCCTTGCTGTGTGGGTTGAGGCCACCTTTTACCTGCTTCAATTGTGAGGAGTTTTCAGATCCAAACTCTCGCCTCTTCTGCTTAAATTTTTGTTCAATCTTGACAGCATATCTATAAGCCGTACCCAATGAGGTGATGTCCAGAAACTCCATTTATATTTGAATGTATCTATGAAAACAACCACGGTATTTGAGCACCATATGTCACTCAGGGTCTTTGATACCCAATTTGGTACGGGTATGGAAAATATTGGTGAAATCTAGTACTATCTAGTCCCTTTCTTGATGCAGGGTGATCCATCTGGAGTACTGGTCCTCATAGCTTCCAACATGGTAGTATTGTTCTTTAATGGCATCCGAGAAGGAATCCCATGTAGGGTAAACCACAAATATTGTAGATTCCTCTATGGCCCTTTGCTAAGACTAAGTTTCCAACCAGTCCTTAACATGGGGGCCAAGCTTGAGGAGTGAAAAAGTAATCTTTTCCCTATTGGAAAAATTGTGGAGCAAAAAATACCCTTCGAGCAGATTCAACCATTTATCTACAACATTCGCATCTATTAGTCCTTCAAATAATGTAATATCAAAATTTACATGTACCTTGAAGGGGGTTGCATGGCCACTTGATGAAGATGCTTCTCATGTGGGCAGCCATCGAAGGATCTGTGCAAAGTTGTCCATCATTTCATTCCTCTGTTGTGCAAGGGCTTCCTCGAGTAACATTTTAAAAGGATCTCCTGCTCCATCATTTTTCTTTTCGTCTCCCATGGGTTGTTGTCAGGCTCGGCATGACTGATCTTGCAACAACTCGATTGGTTTGAGTCCCAACTTCTTGTACCCAAATCTTGTCAGGACATGCACGAAGAAAAATAAATGAAGAGCAGACCGCTCTGATGCCACTGATCCAGATTTAGGAGCATAACGAATTGATTAACAAACTAAATACAATAAACACAGAGATATGAAGAACAACACATATATCTAGTGAACAATATCTTCTATTGAATAAATGAAATAGGCTGAAACTGTAAAACTGTAGAACTGAAACACTTGCTCGAATGGTGGTAGCTATCTCTGAGAAGAGATGTGGTTGCTACGCCCATCCGTCTAAGCAAAATGATTACAATGAGGCGCCAAAGGCCTTTTTGATATTACTCATGAATGCCAAAACCCTAGACATCAAAAAACCTAAACCTAGGAGGTGAAACGCCAAAAGTCATGTCGGCCCCTATGGGTAAGTTGGTAACTCAACTTCCTGGGGTCATAACTTTTGCATACGACCCCCATTTTAGGTGCGTGATAGCCTTTTGGAAAGGTCTTTCAGAGAGCTACACATTGTGCCATCAAACTTTGACTCTGTCTATAGTTTTGTTGTGGTGAGCCAAAAAAACATTGTTTAGGGCTCCAAACCGGCCCTAGAAGTACAACAAGATGTGCTGACATGAAAAAATACAAATAATTCAGTTGGATTAGGTGAGAGGCCACCAGTATCCACCTGGAAGATGTGTAGGGCTTCAGACAACCCCAGAAGTGTAGAACCCACAATTGCAAAGAAGTACAGAAGAACGTGTTGAACTAAAAACGGACAAGAGGAGCTAGTTGGAATAGGTGGGTGGCCACCAATATCCACCTAGATCAACTATTCATTTGTGGACAATCAAAGAAATTAAGGTTAAATTGCATATATGTCGATGTCTGTGATTTTAAACTCTTTATGACTTTTACCAACACAATTAATAATAATAATAATAATAATAATCTAATTTTAAGGTCACGACCAAGCCATACACCAAATTGGTGTATAATACCCCCTTGTTTGTGGGACAAGGGACCCCCTCCGCACAACGATTTGACTGCTAAAGTATACAGAGGTATACATACCCTACCCCCCTCTGGGTTTAAACTTGTAACCTCTTAGGAAAAGACACATGCTCTGAACCATTAGACCCACTCAAGTCATTTTATTATAGGTTGTATTTATTAATTGTTTTTACCTCATATCAAAAAGTGGTAGCACCCTTTCCTTTGAGATTATTTTTTTAACATTTTAATATTCTTAATTATGGAGTATTAACAATTTTTTTAAAGGTTGGTTTTCAAATTTATTTTTTTAATAATGTTTTTTTTTAATTATTTTTTTTTAAATTCTTATTTTATCCAATTATATATTCTCAATTAATTTAATATTTCATACTATAATTTAAAATATCATTTAAACACTTTTTAAACTGTACTTCAATATATAGCATTATCATAGCTAAATAATAATTCATTTAAATATTTAGTTTAAAAGTATACATTTAAAAGTTGGTTATAATTAAAAACACATACATTTTAAAAGTTTTTTTTAAATGCAACATCAAATAAAGCATTTTTATAGCACAAATCGAAAAAGAAGAAGATAAAAACAATAACGTAATTTAAAAACAATATTTAAGAATATTTAGGATGTCATACATTTTAAATACAATTTAAAATATTGTTTTTTAACATTGGTTTAGGTTAACTTTAATTCATAGTTGATCATCATAACTAAATAACAATACTTTTAAACCTTTAATAAAAAATATGCATTTAAAAGTTGATTATATTTTTCATTGTAACTAAAAACATGTACATTTTAGAATTTGTTTTTTTTTTAAATTGCAATGTCAAATAAAACATGTTTAAACCTCAAATAAATAAATAAATAAATATATATATATAATTAAAAAATAATTAAAAAAATATTATAAATGATTGATGCTAAGAATCACTTTAATTGGTCTCGCTTCTTCCTCATCGTTCTTTTTGAAAAATATAATTTAAGAAAAAATAATAATTTAATAATAATAATAATAATTAAATATCCTTCGTCCCCGAGGTGTAGGATAGTCGGTGACAGAGTGTGTTGTTAAGCCACTCCGTGTTGAAAAGTCACCGGTTCGAAACCTGCGGGGACAAAAAATCCAACCATGTTAAGGGTTGGTGTGGCTCAGGTCGGGTGCGATCCCCGGGTGATTTTGACGGCTTAGATGCCCCTGAGTCGCAGTTTCTCAAGCCAAAGGTTAATCCCGATGCCAAGAAAATCCGAACCAATTAACAAACAAACAAAAAAATCAAATATCCTTCATTTTTTTTAAAATGCATTTCAGAAAAAATAAAACCAAAAAAACAAAAAAAAAATAAAAAATATATATATATATATATAATGCGTCACTCTCTTTTCCACCTTATTCACTCCCTCCCCCAGCCCAATTCATCTCACCCCCCTTGTTTCCATGCCTTTTGTCGCCCCATGAAGTGGTGGGTTGATAGGGTGGAGTAGGGGGAGATCATGTTCATTTGAACCCATCGCCTCGAAGGGTGGTGTTAGGGGTGGATTTCTCATAATTATCTTGCCACATTTTTATTTCCTACCCTTTCTACAATGTTGTTGGTTTTTTTTTGGTTGTTGTTTTTAAGTGAGGAACATTTTTTGTGGGTTTGGTTTTATAAATCTATTTTTTGTTTTTTCTCCAATTTTTTTTTCATTTTTTAAAATTTTGTTTACAACAATATCAATTTTTTAAATTATGGTCTCAAGAATGTTGCAATTTAAAGCTTGAAAACAAAAGATACTATTAGTAGGACATTTTTGAATTTGAGGGTTAATTTTTAGATTTTAGTGGTAACAATATTGATTGTTAAAACTGTGATTTTGATAAAATTGTCATTTTAACCCCAAAATAAAAATATAAAATAAAATAAAAAAGGTGCAACTTGTAGCATTACTTTTCAATTCAAGGAGTTGATTTTAAGAAATTGGTTACAATGGCACCAATTATTAAGGCCATGGTTTCAAACAAGTTTTAATGTTAATCCCCCTAAAAATGGTGTTATTGATTGATCTGTAAACGGGGGACTTATAGCCCACTTGCTTCACCAACATAGATCCTCTATGGAGTCTCTTCTAAGCTTTGTTCTCAAGCTTGTATAGAGTGTTTTGGTTGTTGAAAATTGACCGGGCCTCTATCTTCTACTTTGCACAAGGATCTCTCTTCTCTCCCTAGTTACAAAGCCTTCTCTTGGTTGTAACCTACACACAACAACCAACTGGCAACATAATAGCAATCCAGTCAATAACAAACAATTCTTTGCAAATATTCTAAAGCTAGTGACTAGATATCGATGTTATGTTTGTTCCTGAGTCTCAGTGCAGCCTTTTCTCTTTTGATTGTTGCAAGACCTTATCTTGGGTGAAACCTGTATGTAACAAACTAGATGACAATGCAATTCTGAGTGCAACTTCTCTGGTCCTTTCTCTCTAATGGCATGTAAGGATGGAATGTTAGTTGGATTCAAGATTGGTTATGTCTATAAGGTACCAAGGCCAATGCATAGGGAAAAATCAAGTGGATTGTGCTTCAATTGCCAACAAGAAAATGTGTATACTGCTACTGCCTCCATAATGCTTCCAATGAAGAAGAATCTAGTTAACTATCTCGCTCATAGTGATCTCCACCAACAACACACTAGCATGTGCCCTTCATGAACAAGAAAACTATATATTTCAAATGTGTAAGAATACTTTAAATTTTATATCTTTGAGTATATTATTGAGTTATAATTAAACCCAAGAGATGAATGTTAGACAAGTTAAAATACCATCCTCTGCCAATAATACAATTCTCAAAAGATTGAATGACAATGGCCAATTCAAGTCATTCCTTTGTGTTCCAAAAAACTATGCATGTCTACAACATAACCTACATCCCATTCAGGCATTCACATTCTCAAATCCTGAAGAACCATGAAAATACATTAACAAACAAAAGTATAATTATTGTATGTATGAAGACTGGTAATTATGAGGGGCACACCACTATTGTGAGCTCTTTATTCACTCCTAAAAAAAAATATGGAGTGAAATATGCTATGTTTTCCAAGCTTACGATGAAAAAACACTTTCCTTGTGACAAAGAACAACCCAATGCATCTAGGGAATCACCCCTAAACCAAGCAATTCCTCCAAAAGAACAACAGTCGAACCATGCATGTAATGAATTGACCCAACACCTAAAAATTCAACACAACACATACAAATTCGACCCAACAATTAATTATTCAACTCAACAATTAATTTATTTGCCTAAGAAATTGAGTGAAAATCCACAGAGGAAAGGATTCACCCCAACAAATTGAATTTTCTTAGGGAAGTATGGAAATATAGTTCAACAAGTGAAAAATCACCTAGAAATCAAATAAAACACCCAAACAATTGAGTAATGGCTCATGTATGGATGTGGATTTGCCCAACAATGAGAGATACGGAAAAAGCAATAGCAATTCGACTTAGCAAGAGAATTTGTAGCCTAGAGGAGTGATACATTTTCCCAACTTTTGAGAAAAATGGAAATTAGCAACTTCTTATTTAGTTGCAACAACGAAGTTTTAATAGCCATCAATCTCAGACTTTGAATGAAATTGGATAATGGACATTCTGAATTTGTTGGGATTTCATTGTTGTGCATAATTCCCATAAGATGACTCAAGGAATGAGAGAAAATATTGAGTGTGTGAGGCATTGTCCCAAGATACACAGTTGCAGGGAAATCCAATTAAGAACAAATAGCTCACTACTCCTCCCTCACATTTATAATCTATCACTATTCACAGGTAGTCACTAAAATTAAAATATGAATACACATAACACATTCACATAAAAATATTAGAGGAATTCAAAACATAATAGACACCTTATCTACCTTGGAAACCCAAATGGGAAAACCAACATCGAACATGGGCTCAGTTCTTCATTCTGGCAATCTTTGGTTAAATTGATTTCATGGATCTCTATGCCTCTTCTTCTCTTGGCCAAAACACCCATAGAGAATTAGAGTTAAGGAAGAAATAGGGAGAGTTGGTGGGTAAGGGGAAGGCCAACGACCATGCCCCTTTATTTCCCATTCCTCAACCTTCTCTCCTCTCCTATTCTATTTTTTTCATTTAATTCTTTTTCTCCTCTCACATTTGGGTCATTCAAAGTTTACATTTTCTTTGTTTTACAATGTCTGTTAACCTTCATGAATTTCATGATTAATCTTGCAAGGACTAAGTCTTACACCCATTCATTAATTCAGATCCATTTCGGATCATTGCTAGCACCACTTTTCGATTCGGGGGTTGATTTTAAGTTTTTGTTAATGACAATAAGGGATTTTAAGGGCATGGTTGCAAATGGTAGTAATTTTAACCCTGAAAGAAAATGATGCTACTAGTAGCACCACTTTTTGATTTAAGAGTTGATTTGAGTTTTTGTGACACACAAATATGGGTTTTAGGGATAGAGTTCTCATTCTAAAGTCACAATTCTCATAAAGTCAATATCTATGTTTACCTTACGAGTTTTTATAAGTCTAATCATCTTTAGCATTCATTAATTTTTCTGTGTGGGCATCATCTCCTTTGTGCATTGCCACCAAAGCTTCCCCTCTTCATGCTAAATCTCTTCCTTCTCACACCGTCCCCCAACTTCTCTTCATTTTTCAACTTGATGAAATTCCTCAAAAGAATACATGTTGCATAGACTAAACTCATCACGATTTTGAACCATTCCTCAAAATTTAATGATCTTCTTTTTAGTCCCTATCGAAGGCGCATAGGGACTATAGCGATCGATAATTCATTGACTTCATATTAATTTGTCCTTTGACTATAAATTTTCACATCATCTGTATTGTTCGTACAATAGAAGTAAAAACATTATTTTTTATATAAAAAATAAAAACTTATATGTCATCATCTAATTGGAGAATATATTCGAGGTCTTATTGTCAGCTTCGCTATTCCTAATGTTGTAAATGTGTAGATATCCAAAGTTTTGAGCTTAGACGCTCCTTTCTAATTTTTATTACATTTTTATTGAAATGTTTACAAACCGAAAGTTCTGAGCATGGACCCTATTAGTATTATTATTATTATTCCCTTGTATTTGTATTGAAATGTTTGCATAAGATCATTGACACATTTTTTGAGGTGCTTGAATAGGCCTGGCAGCTTAAATGTTTACATGGTGCGAGGTCCTAAAACAGGCCTGACAACTTAAATGTTTACATACCACGAGACACTTAGACAGCCTGACAGCCTTAAATTTTTACCTAAATAGGCTTCTCGGAGTACATTTTTCCTCGAAATTTTCCATACAATGTTGCAGTGAATTTGGACAATATTGTTGTCCACGACCAGTTGAATATGCATTGTATGTTTCATACTTCTACTAGGCTTGGAATGCAATTTCGTCATCATTGAAGCTACATACATTGTTTATTGGTTCTGTGGGTGCTTATTCTTCATTGGTTTGTCGGTTGCTACTTGTTGTTGTTTGGTTCACAATTCGACCTGCGCTTCTGTCGTTCATTGTTTCAGAGTAAGTTTCCATGCCATAATTTCATTTTCTATTCCTTCTTTGTTGTTCAGCGTTTGCAGTTTGCAAGTAAGAATGTTTTCTTATTTCTACTTGCATGCTCATCATATGTTTCTGGTTCCTTCTGTGCTTCGGCTGCAGTTTGGTAATTGTAGGAGATACATATGTTGTTTTTTGGTTCAGTGGTTGTTGCTTCTTCATTGGTTCGCTAGTTCGTTGGTTGCTAGTTGTTGTTGTTTGGCTCAATTTTATGAGTTTGGGTCCTTGGGATTGCAATTGGGCATGTTCGTTCTTTCTCGCTGGTTTGGTGCTTGCTGTTTTCTTTTGTTTGCTTCGGCTTTGCAGGGTTGGGGTCCTCCGCCGACAGTTGGAGCTCTTTTTTTTTTTNGCTTTGCAATGTTCAGAGCCTACACCCGCTAGTGGATATGTGGTTGTGTTATTTGTCGTGTCTGGCAAAGTCCAGATCTAGCGCATGTTCTATGCACGCTTGTTCTGCTGTAAATTTTTGTTGATACTTCAGTGTTGACATGATAGAAAATAGTGGCATAAGAAATAATTGGACAACTACATGTGCAATTTCAATATCCGTTGTTTTTTTTGTTAAAATAAACCATGTGAAAACCAAACTTATTAGCCATATATGGTGGAATGTGCCCATATCACAATACGTGTTCTTCATCCTCTACACAGACTGATGTGACCATGATACAATTTGTCTTGTACTTGAGATATGATATGTACACCAAAGATACTACAAAATTATATTTCCATGTTTGGAAGCATATCTGGATACTTTGCCTCATAAAACCAAAATCATTTAGCTATGGCCATGTAATTTCTTAATATTTTGTGGCTTGTAATATATTTTGGGCAAGGAAAAACTTTATATATTTACAACCATGGATGGAGAAAAGAAAAGGTTCATGTTTCCGACTATCTTTTATTATATTCGTTGATTCTCATTTATTGTATGTACATATTACTTGTTGTTAGGTGCATACCAACTTCCATTCATGTTCATTGTATTTTGTGCCTTCTCACATTCAAACAAATAGAATACCTGGAGAAAACGACGGAGTCTTGACTGCAGCAATGGAAGAGGAGATACAAAGGCATATGCTTGTACTGTTATTTCATATTCCGTTGTTTTGTATTTCATTTATTGTCTGTATATGTATTCACCTAGTTTATTGTATGTAGATATTGTGTACCTTCCTACATAATAACGTATCTTCATTTCATGTCTTCTTGCATAATAACTTCCTTCATGTCCATTGTATTTTTCCTGCATTGCTACATTTAAACAAACAGAGTGGTTGGAGAGGACGATGGACTCTTTGGCGCGAATGTAGATGAGGAGTTACAGAGGTGCATACCTATACTCTTATTTCATATTCCAGTGTTTAGTATTTCATTTATTGTATGTGTATTTGTTCTACTTGTTCTACTGTTTTGCACCTTTTTTACTATATGTATATGTTACGTATCTTTCTTCTTATTCTCATGTGAATCATATTCTCTTTGCTGCTACATTGAAATAAATAGAACTGTATTTGTTTCTTTTACTTGTCTTTCTTAATACTAACTTACCTTCATGTCCACTATATATTCAACATTGCTACCTTGGAAGAAACAGATTGGTTGGATAGGAAGATGAATTCTTGTATGCAACAGTAGAGGGGTCTGTGGTGCAGTATTTGAAAAGATATACCAATTGTGCTAGTAAATTAAATATACAAAAATGGGTGGGGGCATATAATATTGGACTAGAAAATGATGATTTGGAAACAGTGGGCCTTTGTGCCCTCCCCATTTCTACTTTTTCCATTTTCTATTATCCATTTTGCTTTCTAATTGGTCTACTTAGTCATCTTTCCGAAAATTCCTTAGTGCCTGGGTTGGCAGATTCACGGGTTCACATTTATGGTCATGCTTCTACCTTATTCCATATTTACCCACTTTTTCAATTGCGAGTGTCAGGCTGGCGGGTTTAAGGTTGTGCCTCTGGCTTCCGAGGTTCCAAGATATACAAATTGGTCATCGTGCCCCGCCATCATGCCCTATTTACTGTTATACATTTTTTTAGTCAAAAAATCTAAGGCATACAATTTGATCCTCGAGTCTTCATGTTTCCCGATTATCCCTTGACACCCTATTTCGTATTCCATCTGCTTTGACCTTGCATGTCACATTAAGAACAATTATAAACAATATACAATGCATATGCTTGTTTAGTCCTTCTAATGTTCATCTACACATGCTTGCATCAGAAAAAGTTGGACTAGTGGCATGGCCATGAGAAATCAGTCATCCCAGACATCAACAGACTGACAACGCCACAGGTAAAGATGCATACATGTTGTTCCTAGTATGTTTACCAAACAAATATCCTCAACTATTTATTCATCTATGGTATAGTGAATATGTTGATGTCATCTACAACACATACTTTGCAGTTCACAAGAAGTATCAACAAGTAGAAGCGAGACGCCGAACATAGAGCAAGTTTCACAGACCAAGAGGTTTGGTTGCAAAAATATGGCTCCATAGTTCATCCAGGTTGTGCGTCTACTTGTACATTTATGCCAGGAAAAAAAATAAAAAAAATAATGCACACTACCATTCACATTACTTTTCATGTTCGAAAATTGTCACCAGGTCTAAACTTGTGACACCAAAAATACTATCATAGAGGGCTTGAACAATTGTCGAACTGGACAAGTGTTCATCAGGGACATAATGGTCGTCTATAGCATCTACTTGGACAAGGAAAACAAAACTAGATCCATTATGCGTGTTGACATGACAGACAAGGAGGCCCTGATGATAGTCACACTGGCTATTCCTACACAACTTGTCCAGAAACATGCAGAAAAGATATTGCCAGGTAATCGGATATCCATTAAAAATTTTAATATATTGCCCAAAACAGTATATGACCCTGGTGATTATGATCGGATTATTTCACTCAACGAAACAAGTATTGTGGAAAAAATTCCCGCTATTTGTTGAGAATATCGTTTCATCTTGGACGCAACTATCAACCAAATTGCACATTGCAATTACATTTACCCAAGCAGAACCATTGGCACAGTTGTTACAATGGAGAGAAAACTTGGCTCGCAACACATTCTCCATATAAAAGATGGAGAGTCAGACAATGACAAGGCGATGGTACCATTCTCCATATCCAGTTTTTGTCCTTTACTTTCGCATGTCCATGTATCTTGATGAAGTTACACAAATATTGCACTGTTCCATGTTGTAGCTGCAATTGTTCGATACCTAAAATTTGTTTTCTTCAATGGAACAACAATTGCATAAAGGGAAATTTCCACTTATGCTCTTCAAAAATATAACAAAGAAAAGGGATGTTAAAGAAAGGATCGTTTGCACAACCCAAGCAACATTTGTAATAGAATTGCGAGAAGACATAGTACAAGATATCAAGAAACTAACTAGCTCTACAATTGTTGTGCCTATACATCTACAGATTCATTCTCACTTTTCTCATACAAATATCCTCACCAATTTTTTGCATTTATTTTATTTTATTTGGGTGCACTTGTATATTATGTTGTTCAATATATTAACTACTATGCTCACGTTTCCAGGTTGAAGGTGTTTTGGTTGCAACGAATGTGTACTCAACCCCCTTTGAGCCTGTATGTGCAAAATGAAACTCTCCTACTTCTGCTTCGGTTTGATAAGTGATGATACGATTGATTGTCTGCGATGCAGTGAAAAATGTCCATACATATATGGGCATTGCCTCAATGCTGTCATCCGAATCGTGGGCAACACAACTGTGCATTGTACACTTAGACAACCTCTATTACAA
Source organism: Picea engelmannii (assembly GCA_009831015.1). Classification (NCBI taxonomy): domain Eukaryota; kingdom Viridiplantae; phylum Streptophyta; class Pinopsida; order Pinales; family Pinaceae; genus Picea; species Picea engelmannii. Next base: position 118,704 of record ML783760.1, read on the forward strand.
GATGTGCTTTCTGGGTTAGCAGAATTTTCATATAAATCATGCCTACAGAAAAAGGCAAGCAGTGTCTACATGTTGTGCGACTTTCGGATACATAACAAATTTACCTTAAATGAGGACAATGCAATATTGCATATCGGATGAAAAAAAATAAAAAAATCATATCAAGCTTTGCCAGGAAACGAAAATATCTCATGTGTACCTAGATGAATGTTCGTCGAACTGGAGTTCTTCGGAGTTTACATCTATAGATATAAAGTTCTCTTTCCAGAGATTATGTCTCTTCTTGTGTACTTGAAACAACAAGGAGAATCTAATTACAAATGCAATCCATGTTGTTATTTTGATGTTGTTTTGCATCTCCCAATAAGAATTTTTCATATTTGTTTCAGTGTCCAAATAAATAAAAAATGGTGGTTGGTTGTGGCTTTAATGGAGGGGACTGCACATTTTTTTTTTGGTGCCCAAGTTGGACAATTGTTTTCCAACTATATAGCCATGGCAAGATTTCTGAATTTTGTTTGGGGTGTCCGAATAAAATAAAAAAATGTGTCTCCAACTATACATTTATGGTATGGTATCTGCATTTTTTTCTCGATGCCCTAATTGAAAAAAAAAAGACTCAGCATGGATTGAAACACGAGCTTGAGATTTTCAGATCTTGCTATAGAGATTGCATGTGCATAAGATTGTTCAGTCGAGAAATGAAAATCATGAGAGAAAACCCCATTAAAATTATCCAACTGTAAATAACTCGGGCCCATCCTTTGAACCGTCGAAATAACCTACTCATCAGGGCAGAATCATCAGGAATTTCCAATAATATTGGAAATTTGGAATTCTTAAAACTGGTATTGATAGACCATGGCATTATTAGAAGAAAATGTCCATAGTGATATTTCTTAATGGTAAAATAGTAATCGAAAAATTTCTTGTTCCCCATTTTGAGGTCTGGTTATAGCTAGCGTATAGTGGTGAAGCTCAACTGGTTTTGTGTTGTTTTGTGCTTGGCATAATTTTGTTCATATCCCATGGCCCCGGTTATTTTCTCGTGGGAACATATACCAGATGTAAGAGAAAACCAATGCCACGATGTATTTTTTATATATATTAAATTGTTTGATGCAAAGGTCGATGCGTATTGCTCTATGGAACCTTGTGGGATCTTGCTTGAGGCCTTTTGTGTTCATGCATTGCCTTCTGCCTCAACTTTCAATACATTTGGTGTTTACTTGGTTCTTGGTTGTATGCTTCGTTCTGGAAAATTAATAATACATTCAGGATCTTCACAGTTTTTCTATGATCTTAAAGACTATAGAGGGCATGCTTTTCCCTTTAATATAAGCTTTGTGATGCAAATGTGGTATGTGGCTCATTTTAGCACTTTTCCTTGATCGATGAACTTAGCAAAATTAATCTCCTAGAATAATTTGAAATAAAAGAATATATATTGTGCGAAGTCCAGTAAAGCTATCATATCAACGAGAGGACATTAAAATTCAAATTCGTCATTTTTATACTTGCGGTGAAGCTGATAGTACAATAAATTTACTTAGACATCCCAAAATTGATTTTCTTGTAGCTTTTTGAGCCATCAATAGGGGTTTCTTACAAGCAGATCCTGGAAACTATAAGCATGGCTCGTTGTATCTATTCCTTGATTGAAGAACCTGTTCACATGTTTAATGCACTTCATAATTACTACTAAAACCATGAATGGGGGTTTCTTACACCATTTCTCGCTTCCGAAAATTTCCATCCCCTTTCTTTTTTCCCTCTGCTTTCCCTTTCTGGTTACTTACTCGTTTTTCGAAAAATGTCTAGGTGCGAGAGTTGGTGGATTCACGTCTTCATATTTCCATTGTTACTTTTATATCACCAGCTCGACCGACCACTTCCTCGTTTCATATTGAACAAACTTTTTGAATCGCGGGTTCCCAGATAGGCGGGTTCAACATTGTGTTTCCATTGTTCTGTTGGCTGCAAACAACACCCAGACTTCCATGATCTACAAATTAGAAAACAAATCCACCTTCATCTCGTTTTCTTTCGCTTTCTATTTACTTGGTCCTCTTTCCGAATGTGTCCTTTTTCCGAATGTATCCTGCTTTTATATACAACACCTGGCGAGAGTTGGCAGATTCACGTCTTCAGACGTGAATCCACCAACTCCCACACCTAGACATTTTCCGAAAAACGAGTAAGTAACCAGAAAGGGAAAGCATAGGGAAAAAAGAAAGGGGATGGCAATTTTAGGAAGCAGGAATTATTGTAAGAAACCCCCATAATTATTGTTAAAACCATCAATGGGGGTTTCTTACACCAATTCTCGGTTACGAAAATTGCCATCCCCTTTATTTTTGCCCTCTGCTTTCCCTTTTTGGTTACTTACTTGTTTTTCGGAAAATGTCTAGGTGCGGGAGTTGGCGGATTCATGTCTTCAAATTTCCATTGTTACTTTTATATCACCAGCCCGACAAACTGCTTCCCCGTTTCATATTGAACAAACTTTTTGAATTGTGTGTTCCTGGATAGGCGGGTTCAACATTATGTTTTCGTTGTTCCATTGGTTACAAACAACACCCGAACTTTCGCGATCTACAAATTAGCAAACAAATTCACCTTCATCTCATTTTCTTTCACTTTCTGTTTACTTTGTCCTCTTTCTGAATGTGTCCTTTTTCCAAATGTCTCCTACTTTTATATACAACACCCGGCGGGAATTGTCGGATTCACGTCTTCAGATTTCCATTGTTACTTTTATATCACCAGCCTGACCGACCGCTTCCCCGTTTCATATTGAACAAAATTTTTGAATCGCAGGTTCCCTGATAGGCAAGTTCAACATTGCATTTCCATTGTTCCACCGCCTGCAAACAACACCCATAATTCCACGATATACAAATTAGCAAATAAATTCCCCTTTATCCCGTTTGCTTTCGCTTTCTGTTTACTTGGTCCTTTTTCTGATTGTGTCCTTTTTCCGATTGTATCCTTCTTTTATATACAATGCCCGAAGTTCTGCAATATACAAATTGTTTACTCAACATTGCACTTACACTATTCCCCTACGTACAAATAACACCCAAAATTCCGCGATATACAAATTGATGGACAAAATTTGTCATTGTGACATACAATTTGACCATCGGCCCCTCACGTCTCATGCATATATCTTGTGACCCTTTTTTTGAAACTCACCCGACCGCTTTCCATACTTGGGCATTTCTTGGAATCTGTTTCACGGGTTGGCAGGTGACAAAATGTACAATGCTTAGTCTCTTTTCGCCATCCCCGATACCTTCGTACTTCTTTCCAGATATGAAATTATTAAGCTTTAATGCTAGTAGTTCATCATGCAAGAACCGTTAAGATTGTCATTAATGTCCGGAAGGTCGAAGAAGATTCGTCACTAATATGAATTAAAGCAAGATTTGTGGAGAAGAGTGTTATCCTTTCCAAGTATTCATTTCAAACATGATGCAATCAATTTTGTGCATTGGTCGGTTGGTGCCTTTAAGAAAGATCTAATTCTTAATCGCTCTTTGTCGTCACTTCCACCTTCGCACTTTTTTTTTATTATGAAATTAGTAAGATTTAATGGTTACATCTCATTACGCACGAACCCTGGAGATTGCCATTGATCAGTGAAAGGATCGAGGATATCTTCCATTGATACACATTAAACCAAGATTTGCAAAGGGTTATATTATCCCTCCCCAATTTTCATTTCAAGCATCGTCTGGAGAAAATATAAATTCTTGTTAACTTATGGCCATATACAGAAAACACCTTCGGGCATGATGGCCAGAGGTTCCAGTATTCCAAGGCATATTCTTACTACTCATCTCCCTCTGCCCAGGAGAAAAAAAGGAGATGGTCCATTGGTGCACCAAGAGATATATTTCAAGCCAAAGAATTCCAAGGCAACCCTGCTTGCTCAGACAACCTACCCACTTGCATTGATGGTTGGCGCAGAGGTTGATGCGATGGATTTCGAGCTGAAAGAAGATGATCCGATGGATGATGATACGACAATGGATGATGCAAATGCATATATTGTTTCCACTCATGCGCCCAAATTGAAATCAACTATAATGGGCGGTACTTCCCAGCTCGGCGATGGCAATCCTGACAACACCAAAAGAAGGAGTTTCATAAAAGAAATCGGCGTTGAATGCAATAGTCTCTTTGCAGCTCGAAAGTAGGAATTCCATAGGTCCGAATTAGTTCGTTTTGGTCTAAAGTCTTTCACTGTAAGGAAATTATCTATTGATGCTCGCAAAGATATATTTGAAGCCAAAAAAATATTCAATTGCAGGACCACTATCTTGTTCTCTGGATATACAATTAACATCTTAGGGAATGAGGACCAGAACTCCCACTAGTTCAAGGCATATTCCTACTAGTCATCTCCCTCCGCCCAGAATGGACTAATTTGGGCCTCTGGAATTGCACGTGCAACATGTGTCCCTGACGTTTTCAATTTTGAAGAGGTAGTTTCTTGGTGTGTCCTAACTTTCAGTTAAGGGCCATTTTGTTTTCCCTGCAACGTTTTTCATCTTCTTCCTCAAGAGAAGCTTATGAGAAATATCAATTTTACCACAAGACTATTGTTCATCTGCTTTAAGCCAAGGATTTATTCCACTGCGGACCCGCTCTCCTGTTTCTTTGTTGTCTCAGGTCTTCCGCAAAATATTGATATCGGGGCACCGAACATTGATCCATCGAGGAGAATACTGCAAGGATTTCCTAAAAAGAAAGCATGGTAATCAGTTTTGTATGGATGTTGAAGAGCATCTCAATGGGTCAGGCATGTTGTAGATCCTGTGCCTATGTTTATGGCAGATATGTTCAATGTTTTGGCCCAAAGAACTCGGTCCAATTTCTAAGGATAGATAATCAGTGCTCAATATTCTTTTTTTTTTAAATGGATTTACTATTAAAAAAATTGCCTTGGAGTCTTGGTTGCTGCTTCTTTTCTGGATTTAACACCTCTTCTCATTGGCATGGTTTGATAGTCTCATAGTTCTTCGATATTGTGTTTGCTTAGGTAATTTATTCTAAAATGGAGCATCTAACAATTATATGACAATGCACTATGTTGATCTATCAGGTTTTTATGGAAACAAAAAATGAATTTCAGACAGTTGCAAACCAACATTCAATTCTATTTGTAATGTCGATAGAACATAGCAATACCAAATCACAATGTTGTAGCAAGATCGTCATTCTTGTTTCTAGACATGCAATTATTAAGCTTTAATGCTAACAACCCATAATGCAAGAAGTTTAATACTTAATTTAATATGTTACAGTCATGGAAGAATGTATCAAGAACACACTTACTTTCACAAGTTGCAATACAATTTAATCTTCAACAAAGCATTTGCTGACAATTACTAGAAAATGATGGTTTTGCAACAATGGGGCTTGTTTGAAACCAATTCCTGCTTACGAAAATTTCCATCCACCTTTCTATTTTCCCACTCTTTTATCCTTTGTAGTTTCTCTTTCTGGTTACTTAGTCGTTTTTTCTAAAAATGTATTGCTACGTGGGTTGGCGGATTCACGCGTTTCGACCGAGCACTTCCCCTTTGTCTAAATTTCACTTTCCACTATTCTGTGACCTGAAAACAACACTCCAGCTTCTGAAATATGCATATTTACTTTTGGAATCCCACATCATCCCCTCTTCTGTGTTACACATTTTTCATTTGAATGTTCCGATATATACTATTTGACAGTCAAGGCCTTACGTCTCCTCGGGAACCCATCACCCTATTTTGAAGCTCGTCCGATTGCTTTCCACACTTGACCATTTCTTGACATCTCTTTCATGGATTGTCGAGTTCGTGGGTTTAGGAAATTTCAAATTTCTAGTTGTTGTTTCTTATGCCCTCTACCTTCAGATTTCTTTCCAAGTATATGAAATATGTATACAACTTCTCCAACAACATACAAAAAAGATCTTTCCAGGAAATGGAATATCTATTGCAGAATTGAATATATTGGACCTTCTTTTCCCTCTTTTATACTTGACCAAATTGTCGTTTCTTTTTCCCCTCTACTCTCTCTTTATCGTTACTTAGTCGTTTTTTCCGAAAATGTCTAAATGCGCGCGTTGGCCGACTCACTGGTTCACATTTGCGCTCATGCTTTTATATTGCGACTTCGAGCAACCACTAGCCATTCGATGCCTAGGCACTTTTCAGATCACTAATTCCAGGGCAGGCGGGCTCTATATTGCACTTCCATTGTTCTGTGGCCTATAAAAAACACCCAGACCTCTGCTATATACAAATTTACTGCCGCACTCCCACATCATACCCTCTTCTGTGATACAAAGTTTGCACATGAAAGTTTTGAGACCTGCAATTTGACCTTCGAGTCCTCACATCTCCTGGGGAACTATTGTCACCCCATTTTGAAGCCCTTGAGTCCGCTTTCCATATTTCTTCATTTCTTGGAATCTATTTTGTGCCTCCAATTCCATACTTACCCAACTTTTTTCGCTTGCGGATTCCCAGACAGGCCGACCGCACTTCCAGTGTTCCTTGACCTGCAAATAGGCCCCCCGCTTCCACGATATACAAATTGATTTCCGAACTCGTACATCATCCCTCTTCCGTGTTACACCGTATGAACTCAAAAGTTATGATCAATACAATTTTTCCGTCCGGCCCTCATGTCTCCTCGAGAACCCTTGTTAGTCTATTTTGAAGCCCGTCCAACTACTTTCCATGACCATTTCGTGTAATCTCTTTCACGGATCGTCAGGTTGGTGGGTTTAGACAATTTCCAATTCCTAGTCGTTGTTTTTTGTGCCCACCACCTTCACACTTCTTTCCAAGTATATGCAATAAGTATATAACTGCTCCAGAAACTTGTAGAAAAGATCTTTCCAGGAAATGGAATATCTATTACAGATGTGAATATATTATCAATTATTTTTTGTCTTCTATACTTAACCAAATTCTCGTTTCTTTTTTCCCTATACTTTATCTTTCTCGTCACTTAGCCTTTTTTTCCAAAAATGTTTAGCTGCACGGGTTGGCGGACTTGTGGATTCATGACTCCTACATCAACCCCTCTTACGTGTTACACAGTATGCACTCAAAAGTTCTCAATACAATTTGAACGTCGAGCCCTCATGTCTCCTTGGGAACCCTTGTCAACCTCTTTTGAAGCTCATCCTACCACTTTCCACAACCATTTCTTGCAATCTCTTTCATGGATCATCGGGTTGGCGGGTTCAGACAATTTACAATTCCTAGTCGTTGTTTTCTGTGCCTGCCACCTTCTCACTTCTTTCCAAGTATATGAAATAAGTATATAACTTCTCAAGAAACATGTAGGAAAGATCTTTCCAGGAAATGGAATATCTATTATAGATGTGAATATATTAGCCCTTCTTTTTTGTATTCTATACTTAACCAAATTCTCGTTTCTATTTTCCCTGTACTTTATCTTTCTCGTCACTTAGTCATTTTTCCAAAAATTTCTAGCTGAGCGGGTTGGCGAACTTGTGGGTTCACGACTCCTACATCAGCCCCTCTTCCGTGTTACACAGTATGCACTCAAAATTTCCGATCAATACAATTTGACCGTCAGGCCCTCATGTCTCCTCGGGAACCCTTGTCAGCCTCTTTTGAAGCTCGTCCAACCGCTTTCCATGACCATTTTTTACAATCTCTTTTGTGGATCATCGGGTTGGCGGGTTCAAACAATTTCCAATTCATAGTCGTTGTTTTATGTGCCCACCACCTTCTCACTTCTTTCCAAGTATATGAAATAAGTATACAACTTCTCCATAAACATTCAAAAAAGATCTTGCGAGAAAATGTAATATCTATTACAGATGTCAATATATTATCCCTTCTTATCCATCTGCTATACTTAACCAAATTCTCATTTCTCTTTTCCCTGTACTTTATCTTTCTTGTCACTTAGTCGTTTTTCTGAAAATGTCTAGCTGCGCGGGTTGGAGGACTTGCGGGTTCACATTTGCACTCATGCTTTTATATCGTGACTCCTACTGACCGTATCCCCATTCCATACCCAACCACTTCTCCCACCACGGATTCTCAGGTAAGCGGGCTCTAGATTTCACTTCTATTGTTTCGTGACCTGCAAACAATACGTTGACTTCCGCGATATACAAATTTACAACCCGACTCACATCATATCGTCTTCCGTATTATAGTCTACCTATCATACCCTCTTCCATGGTACACATTTTGCACTGAAAACTTATGAGACATACAATTTGACCATTGGGTCCTCACGTCTCCTGTGAAACTATTGTCACCCCATTTTTAAGCTCATTCGTCCACTTTCCATACTTTGCCATTTCTTCGAATTTCTTTCGCGCATCGTCGGGTTGGCGAGTTCAAGAAATATCCAGTTCCTAATCGTTGTTTCTTGTGCCCGCACCCTTTTCATTTATCAATTAGCAAGTATATACAAGATCTTATTTCTAAGTATCCAATTAGCAAGTGTTAATGCTAGACCAGGATTTGAGGAGATCTCCCATTAATATGCATAAAACCAAAATTTCTGGATGGTTATATTATCCCTTCCAAGTGTTAATTTCAAACATCATGGAATGTCATTTCCGCATCATCGGGTTGGTCCATTCACGAAATATTCAATCCTCAATTCCGAAAATGAGTCTGACCGATCATTTCCCTATTCCATACTTAGCCACTTTCCCGGAATTCCACAAATGTACAAACCGACCGTTGAACTGACCCATCATGCTCTCTTCCATTTTACATATTTTGCAATAAAAAATTATGATACATAGAATTTGACCGTTGAACACTCACCTCTCCCTAGTATCCTCTGTAACCCTATTTTGAATCCCGTCCGACGGCTTTTCAGACCTTGCCATTCTTTCCTTGCTCTTCCCCATCTCTGTGACCTTCACATTTGTTTATAATAAAAAAAAATGTTTATATATATATATATATTGTTTCTAAATATGCAATTAGTGACCTTTAATTCTAATAGCTCATCGTGCAGGAACCGTATAGATTGTCATTGATGGGCGAAAGGATCAAGGAGATCTCCTATTAATACGCATTAACCAAGATTTGTGGAGGGTTATATTATTCCTTCCGAGTGTTGATTTCAAAATCATGAAATGTCTTTCGCATGTCGTCGGGTTGGCACGTTCACGAAACCTCCAATCCTTAATTTCTCTTCGTCGTACCCGCCACCTTCGCACTTCTAAATATGAAATAAGTAAGATTTACTACTAACAACTCATTATGCAACACCCATAGAGATTGTCATTAATGAGTGAAAGGCTTGAGGAGCTTTCCCATTCATAAGCATTGAACCAACATTTGTGGAGAGTTATATTATCGCCTCCAACTGTTCATTTCATCCATAATATGGAGCAAATGAACGTTCTCATAAACCTATGGCATCAGATCGATAGTAGTTCTGTGGAGATATAGTGAACAACTTTGGGCGCGAGCACCAAAACTTCCAGTGGTCTAGGGAATATTCTTATTACTCATCCCCTGTTGCCCAGAACGAAGTAATTTGGACCTCTGGGATTGCTCGTGCAGGCTGTGTCCCTGAAGTTTTTGACTATAAGGAGTTGGTCTCTTGGTGCGCTGATAAATTTATTTCATACCAAAGAATTATTCCACTGCGGGACCGCTCTTATGTTTCTTTTTCACCTCATGTCTTCCTCCAGATGTTGCGATTGTCGTAGCCAAGATTGACATTCAAAGGAGATGATTGCAAGCAGCTCCTAAGAAATCAAAATAATGGGTTGGACCTCTTTCCCCAGTTCTTGGAAGACCCGATGGTAGTTCCTGAAGATATCACAAGCTTGAAGGTTATTTCATTTAGAAATCCATACCGAGAAATTGCCTGGTTGTTTACAAGACTAACAGGAGAGGAGTCCACAACAACTATTTCCCAGATGGCTCTTTATATTCTGTATTTCACAGTCAATGAACAAACTGTTTTTTATTGGGGCAAGATAATTTCCGATGAAATTTGTTCCCAACTGTCAAGATTAAAAAAGGAGATGAAATTTTATATGTCATCTTACTTGGTTTTTGCAATAACACATTGCTGCCAGATTCCAAAACTGTCTCTCTCCAAGAAGGTCAACTGGGAATTCGACCCAGTAACCTTCTGGTACCAGGCCTTGTGGAAGCACAAGGCCTCCCACTGTTTTTATGAGGTTTTTAATGTCTTTGTGTCTGTTTTCAAAGTTTTGTTATTAGGAGAAGATGATCCCCACATATCTGGCAATACAACTACTAGTTGCATCTATTCCAAGAGAAGAGAAAAAAATAGTTCATTCCTCTAGCTTGGAAAGTCGGGGAATTCGTGTTGAAAAACGTCAACAAAATTGACGAAGTCGCAACCCATTTTAGCAACTTGAACCTAAGATATGTTGAAATCCTAAGAGGGTTCGACCCCAATAAACACTTGGCTTTGACAATTATTTTTTCAAAAAACACCTGCCCGAAAACATAGACATTGACGACAACGCTCCTGTTTCTGATGTCATCGACCTAGACACATTGCAAAGCACCACTGAATTGTACAAGCAACAGGGAAAAGGCCCTGGTGAGAAGATTATTTGATCGACGGATAACACTCCCAAAAGTATGGCATCCTGGAACATCGATCCAATGACCCACCACAACAACAAAGAAACTCAAAGTTCTTCAAATGGAGGAGGAGACAATGACCCTCCTCACCCTAAAATTGATAGTTCTCACAAGCTTCCAATTGACAAGAAGAGAAAACGAAATGTGGGATAGGCGGAACAGCCTGAAATTGAGAGTGAAAGCATGGAACTTGAGCCTTATCAAGATGGTGCATTCTGCCACCTTGATCAACCCAAAGATGAGATCCATCCAATGGACATATTTAATACCAAAAATTTTGACGAAGATGAATCCTTTGTGTTCTAGAGCGTTGTTTTTGACAACCAGTCCAAAAAATTAATTATTGAAAAAAAGGGTGTAAAAAATAAGAAAGGAAAATCTCGTTCAGAGGTTAACCTTGCAAAAATGCGACTGTCCCAGATCTGTCGACTTCACATAGAGATCGAAGATGCTCTTGATGATTCCATTGGAGGCATTGAGGTCGAGAATGCCAGACTGAAGGGTCGGGTCAAGGAATTGGAAGAATATTTTATTCCTATGTCATTGCTTGTCAATCCTTTGGCAATAGCCATTCCTGCCACCCCTGCAGCCAAGTTAAAAGGATTCTCCATCCTCCTCGCATCGTTTAGAGGATATGTGGAGAATAATATCAAGAAAATAATGGAACTGATTACTGAGGTGTGGGAAACATCACAAACCATGATTTCCCTTGGAACTAGAGCACATAATTTGCTCGAACATTTGCAGGAGGATTTAAAAGATGAGGAACATTTCTATTTAGACAGGGTCCTCCCTTTTGGCACCATTGTCAACAACATGACATAAACGAGAATAAGACAACAAGATCTCCCATCCAAAAACCGGATCGGTCAATTAAATGCACGCTGGAAAGAAAAAGTGAAGAACCTACATCTCATTGTCCAGTTATGTGAACAAGCCATATCAAAGAAAGAAAAATTATTCACAAAGTTCACAAGAATAGACTTAGCTGGAAGGACCAACGACTTCCAAGACCACAACTTAATTGTAAACTCCTTTCCCTTAACTAAGCAAGCCTTCAATAAAAAGGTTGAAATTTTTAAGGCGTTGTCTTTGGAAAAGTTTTACAGCATCCTTGAATATGGTCAAGATGACGTTGACAACTTGCTAGTCAACTCTTCGGTACATAATGAGTAAATTGATCAGGCTCTACATAATCTTTCTATCAGCTTATGGGAACTAGAAAATGAACTTTTCAACATAAAAATCTGGAATGAGATCAACGTCGCCCCAATGAAAAGCTACATTGAAGAATGGTTGGAAAGGGAATTGAAGCAGGTCACTGATGAAAGGCAACAGGAAGTTGCCACTATTCCATTAGTCGTCGACGACATCAATGAAAAGGCATCAGCAAGAAAATAACAAAAGGAGTCATATGTACTATCATTGCAAGCCTATACTAATCACATCCTACTTTGTTTATCAACCCAGTTATTCAACTTTTTTAAATAGAAATGTCTAGCCAAAGACGGATACATTTCAATTTATTATTTTCAGGTATTACACTCTATCATCCCCCACTTATTCTTTCTACAGTCCTATTTCTTGTACATATTTCTCTTACGATCCGCGGGAGCCCCAATCCCATTCTATATGACAAACACATTTAAATTTTCAGGATTATGTAACCTACAATATTATTTTTTATCTCCTTTTATATTTATGTCCTCATATTTTTTTATCTTCCACTATGCTTATGGTCCGCGGAAGCCCCAATCCCAGTCTATATGACAAATGCATTTAAATTTCCAGGAATATGTAACTTTAGATTATATACTTTCAAAAAATAAATGTGACTTTAGAGGCCACGTGTCATTTACTGCATGGATACCACCTTGCTTCATGCTGCTTTCCACATCTCTGTTGCAGTTTCCATCTGCATCCACAACTTTTTCCCATCCATGTGCATTAATTCCCAATTCAACCTGGCGGGGACTACGTTGTCACACAAAACTTGTTTATGTTGCTTGCATATCAACAACCTACAAAACTCATTAGTATCCACTTGTGTAATATATTCCTTTTGCTTAAGGTTTTGCATTGGTTTAAACAATGTTGTTTTATACTCCACTAGCAATATTTGTTTTGAATAAAATGCTTCATAATTATATTAATATACATAAATGAGAATATACGAATTTTATATCAAAAAGTGTCATGAAGACAACCATCACAAGTTAAGGCTAAAAGGAAAAATAACCTAGCCTATCAAAATTTTCCACACATGAAATCCAAAAGTAAAGGGCCAAGGGAACCCACAATGCTTGAGACAACTAGCAAATAAACAAAAATAAAGAAAATTAGCTTGCCATAATGAGTGATCAACGAGGAAATTAGAGGCTAAATTTTGTCTGACACCCATGGTCTAATTTTCCATGTTTTTTTTTTCCAAAAAATGGTTTGCCAATTTCCATTTTATTCACCCAAATTTTATAGCATAAAAGCATTTTACTGTAAAAATTACCAAAATTTTCTAGGAACTATATAAAATCCTTAGAAATTTTAAGATTTTTACAAAAATATTGTGAAACATTTTATGGTTCACATTTTAAAAGTTAGTAAGATTCACCAAGGTTTCTAAACTTTAATATAAGTATGGATCCTTAAAAATTTCCCTCGTGATAAGATTTCAAAGCTTATAAAACCAAACCCATTATGGGAGTTTGTTCTTTGTGTATCGGTCCAATGATCCATAATATTGCACAGATGTGCTACTTCTGTATTCACCTTTTGAAAACACATTCATTCCTTGTTTTTCAAAAATGAAATAAAATATCAATTCTACTCCATTACCATGTTGGGTGAAATTCCACATCACTTATGAAACAAGGTTGTGTGGCAGCGCAGTCCCTGTCGGGTTGGAGTGGGATAGGAAAAAGTAGCAAGCAACATGAAGCATAGGTGGTATCCATGTAGAAAATGACACTTGGGTTTATTTTTTGAAAGTAGATAACAAAATACAATTTGTGCATAGTGGAAGAAAAATTTGGAAATTTTGTGGCAAGCAGCATGAAGCACAGGTGGTATCTATGCAGTAAATGACACGTGGCATGTAGAGCACCATTTATTTTTTGAAAGTATATAATATAAAAAAAAATGGAAATTTAAATGCATTTGAAACAGTTTTATTTGAAATATGTCAAAAAATAAAATTATGTTATATATTACTGGAAATTTCAATGCGTTTGTCATATAGACTGGGATTGGGGCTCCCGTGGACCATAAGAGAAATATGTACAAGAAATATGGTTGTAGAAAGAAGATAGAGTGCAATACCTACAAAAAAAATAAATTGAAAGGTATAATTGTTTGGTTACACATTTCTATTAAAAAAAGTGGAATAACTGGGTTGATAAACAAAGTGGGATGTTATCAGTAGACTTACAGTGATGATACATATGAACCCTTTTGCTATTTTCTTGTGGATATCATTTCATTGATTTCGTCGACAGATGTTGGAATCGTGGCAACTGCCTGTTGCCTTTCGGTGACGGCCTGCTTCAATTCCCTTTCGAGCCATTCTTCAATGTAGGTTCTCATTGGGACGACGTTGATCTCATTCCAGATTTTTATTTTGAAAAGATTGTTTTCTAATTCTCGAAAGTCGATAGAAAGATTACACAGAGCCTAATGAATTTCCTCATTCTGTACTGAATAGTCGACTAGCCAGTGGTCGACGTGAGCTTGATCATATTCAAGGATGCAGTAAAAATTTTCCAAAGACAACACCTTAAACATATCAACCTGTTTATCGAACTCTTGCCTAGTTAAGGGCAAGGAGTTTTCGATTAAGTCGGGGTCTTGGAAGTCGTTGGTCCTTCCAGCTAAGTTTATTCTTAACAGCCTTGTGAATAATTTATCTTTCTTTGATATGGCTTGTTCACATGACTGAACAATGAGATGCAGGTTCTTCACTTTTTCTTTCCAGCATGCATTTAGTTGACCGATTCAGTTTTTGGATGGAGGATCTTGTTGTCTTATTTTTGTTTATGTCATATTGTTGACAATGGAGCCAAAAGGAAGGACCGTGTTTAAATAGAAATGTTCTTCATCTTTTAACTCCGCCTGAAAATGTTCAAGAAAACTATGTGCCCTGGTTCCAAGGGAAGTGATGGTTTGTGATGTTTTCAATGCCTCAGTAACCAGTTCCATTCTTTTCTTGATATTGTTCTCCATGTATCCTTTACAGGATGTGAGGAGGCTAGAGGATCCTTTTAAGTTGGTTGCAGGGGTGGCAGGCATGGCTATTTCCAAAGGATTGACAAGAAATGGCATAGGAATCAAAGCCTCTTCCAATTCCTTGACCCGGTCCTTCAGTCTAGCATTCTCAGACTCGATGCCTCCAATGGAATCATGAAGTGCATCTATGCTCACCTTGTGAATTTGATAGATCTGGGACGGAGGCATGTTGGTAAGGTCAACCTCTGAACGAGATTTTCCTTTCTTATTTTTTACATCTTTTTTCTCAATTATCAATTTTTTGGACTGGCTATCAAAAAAAACGCTCTGGAACATGAAGGATTCATCTTCGTCAAAATTTTCGGTATCGGATATGTCCATTGGACGATTATGTTGGATGGCATCTCCAGTTTGGTCAAGGTAGCGGATCACACTATCTAGATCAGTCTCAAGTTCCACGTTCTCACTTTGAATTTTTTACTCTTCCACCTGTCCCACATTTTTTTTTCTCTTCTTGTCTACTGGAAGCTTATGAGAACTATCAATTTTAGAGTGAGGAGGGTCTTTATCTCCTCCTTTGTTTGAATAAATATGAGTAGCTTTGTTGTTGTGGTGGGTTGTTGGAGCGATGCTCCGGGATGTTGTACTTTTTGGAGTGTTATTCGTCGATTGAACACTCTTGTCACCGGGGCCTTTCCCCTGTTGCCTGTGCAATTTAGTGCTACTCTGCAGTGTGTCTAGGTCATTGGCATCAGAAGCAGGAGCATTGCCGCCAGTGTCTCTATTTTCAGACAGGTGTTTTTTGAAAAAAAAATCGCCAAGGCCAAGTGTTTGTAAATGTTGTTGAAAAATATTATCGGGGTCGAACCCTCTTAGGCTTTCAGCATATATCAGGTTGAAGTTGCTAGAATGCGCTGTGAATTCATCGATTTTGTTGACGTTTTTCAACACGAACTCCCTGACTTTCCAAGGCAGAGGAATGAACTGTTGTTTTCTCTTCTTTTGCAATAGATGCAACCGGTAGCTGTATTGTCGTGCTAATTCTGCAAAGAAAATTATGTATGTAATGTGACAAGGAAGGAGAGCATGTTTTTTCGTGGAGACAAAAAATTATTATCACAATTTAATTATCCAAATGTTCAAGTGTCTCCTTCCTATCCAAAAAACTGGTTTCCTGTTCAGATATGTGGGGAGCATCTTCTCCTAATAACAAAACTTTGAAAACAGACACAAATCCATTAAAAACCTCATAAAAACAATGGGAAGCATTGTGATTCCACAAGGCCTGGTACCAGAACGTTACTGGGTTGAATTCCCAATTGAAATTCTTGGACATAGACAGTTCTGGAAACTGGCAGCAATGTGCTATCGCAAAAACTAAGTAGGACGGCATATAAAATTTCTTTTCCCTTTTAAAGCTTGACAATTGGGAACATATTTCATGCAAAATTAACTTGCCCCAATAAAAAATGGCTTGTTCCTTGACTGTGAAATACAAAATATAAAGAGCCATCCGGGAAACAGTTGTTGTGGACTCTTGTCTTGTTATTCTTGTAAACAGTCAGGCAATTTCGCGGAATGGATTTCTAAATGAACTAACCTGCAAGCTTGTGATATCTTTAGGAACTAGAAGGTCTTCCAATAAATGGAGCAAGAGGTCCAACCTGTTATTATGCTTTGCTAGGAATTGTTTGCAATATTCTCCTTTGAACGTTAATGTTGGCTCCGACAATATTAACATCTGGCAGAAGACCTGAGGTGACAAAGAAACAGAAGAGCGGTCCCGCAGTGGAATAATTATTTTGTCTGAAATAAATTTATTAGTGCACCAAGAGACCAGGTCCTTATAGTCAAAAACTTTAGGGACACATCCTACTCAGGCAATTCCAAAGGTCCAAATTACTTGGTTCTGGGCGGCAGGGGTTGAGCAATAAAAATATGCCCTGGACAACTAGAAGTTTTGGTCCTCGCACTCGAAGATGTTCACTTTATCTCCACAGAACTGTTGTCAATCTGATGCCATAGGTTTATGAGAACGTTGGTTTTCTCCAGACGATGGTTGAAATGAATAGTTAGAGTAGATAATGTAAATCTCCGCTAAATCTTGGTTAAATGCTTATGAATGGGAAACCTCCTCGAGCCTTTCGTTGATTAATGACAATTTGTATGGGTGGTGCATGATGAACTGTTAGCAATAAAGCTTACTTATTTCATATTTAGAAATGTGAAGGTGGCGGGTACGGCGAAGAGAAATTAAGGATTGGAGGTTTCATGAAAATGCCAAGGCGATAACGTGCGAACGACATTCCATGATTTTGAAATCAACACTCAGAAAGGATAATATAACCCCCCACAAATATTGGTTTAATGTGTATTAATAGGAGATCTCCTCAACCCTTTTGCCCATCAATGACAATCTATATGGTTCCTGCACGATGAGTTGTTAGAATTAAATGTCAGTAATTGCATATTTAGAAACAAGACATGTGTGTGTGTGTGTATATATATTAAAACAATTTTTTTTCTTTTATTATAGAAAAGTGTGAAGGTCACGGAGACGTGAGAGAGAAAGGAACGAATGGAAAGCTCTTAAAAGAGGTCAAACGGAATTCAAAATAGGGTTACGGGGATACTCAGGAGAGGCAATTGTTCCATGGTCAAACTTTATGTATCGGAATTTTTTACTGCAAAACGTGTAAAATGGAAGAGAGCATGATGGGGCAGTTCATCGGTCGTTTTGTATATTTGCAGAATTCCGGGAAAGTGGCTAAGTATGGAATAGGGAAACGGTCGAACTGACTCGTTCTCAAAAGCGAGGATTGAAGTTTTCATGAACGGACCAACCCGACGACGCACAAATGACATTCCATGATGTTTGAAATTAACGCTTGCTAATTGCATGCCTAGAAATAAGATCTTATATATAAATGGTAATTGCCAATTGTAAAAGGGTGTGGGAACATGAAACAATGATTAGGAACTGGATGTTTCTTGAACCTACCAAACCGACGATCGGTGAAGGAAATTTGAAGAAATGGTGAAGTATGGAAAGTAGACAGATGGGCTTCAAAATGGGGTGACAATAGTTCCACAGAAGACGTGAGGACCCGACGATTAAATTGTATGTCTCATAAGTTTTCAGTGCAAAATGTGTACCAAGGAAGAGGGCATGATAGGTAGACCGTAATATGGAAGATGGTATGATCCAAGTCCGGTTGTAAATTTGTATATCGCGGAAGTGACGGTATTGTTCACAGGTCATGGAACAATAGAAGTCCAATATAGAGCCCACCTACCGGGAATCCGCGGTCGGAGAAGTATCTGGGTATGGAATGGGGAAGCGGTCGATCGGTGTCGCAATATAAGAGCACGAGCGCAAACCTGAACCCCCAAGTCCGCCCATGCGCGTAGCCAAACATTTTAAAAAAAACGAATAAGTGACGAGAAAGATAAAGTTAAGGGAAAAGAGAAATGGATATTTGGCTAAGTATAGAAGATGAAAAAGAAGGGCCAATATATTCACATCTGTAACAAATATCCCATTTCCTGCCAAGATATATACTTGGAAAGAAGTGCAAAGTTGGCGGGGATAGAAAACAACAACTAGTAATACGATCCATGAATTTACTTCGTTCTTGGTTGTATGCTTCGTCTGTTAATTTGTATATCGCGGAACTCCGAGTCATTTTTGTATCCAGCCAGCCAACAAGTTTGGCTGTCAATTTGTATAGTGAGGAACTTTGGGTGTTGTTTGTAGGGCACAGAACTATTGAGGAAATGATTTGCCCTTTAATATAACTTATGTGACCCAAATGTAGTATGTGGCTCATTTTAGCACTTTTCCATCCGTAAACAATGGTAATCTTGAGCTCGCCAGTCCTGGAGCCCGTGTGTCAATTTGTATATCGCGGAGCTCCGAATGTTGTTTAGAGGTCACAGAAAAATAGAAGTGCAATGTTGATCCATCCAGTGCGCAAGTCCATTAGTCAATTTGTATATCACAGAACTAGGGGTGCTACTTGTAGGACACGAAACAATAGCGGCCCAATTTACACAAAGGGGAAGCGCTCGGTTGAAACGCGTGAATCCGCCAACCGCGCAGCAAGGGATTTTCAGAAAAAAAAAAAAAAAACGATTAAGTAACCAGGACAAGAAACTACAGGGGATAAAAGAGTGGGAAAATAGAAAGGCGGAGGGCAGCTTTCATAAGCACGAATTGGTTTCAAACAAGCCCCATTGTTGCAAAATCGTCATTTTCTACTAATTTTCAGAAAATGCTTTGTTGAAGATTAGATTTTATTGCAACGTGTGGGTGTAAGTGTGTTCTTGATAGATTCTTCCATGACTGTAACATATTAACTTAAGTATTAAACTTCATTTTCTACTAATTGTCAGCCAATTCTTTGTTGAAGATTAGATTTTATTATAACGTGTGTGTGTAAGTGTGTTCTTGATACATTCTTCCATGACTATAACATATTAACTTAAGTATTAAACTTCTTTCATTATGGGTTGTTAGCATTAAAACTTAATAATTGCATGTCTAGAAACAAGAATGGTGATTTCGCTGCAACATTGTACTTTGGTATTGCTATGTTCTATCTGCATTGCGAATAGAATTGAACGTTGGTTTGAAACTGTGTGTAATCCATTTTTTGTTTGCATAAAAGCCTGGTGGATTGGCACAATACATTGTCATATAATTGTTAGATGCTCCATCTTAGAACAAATTACCTAAGTAAATACAATATCGAACAACTACAAGACCACCGAACCATGCCAATGAGAAGAGACGTTAAATCCAGAAAAGAACCAGCAACGAAGACTCCAAGGCAAAAAAATTTAATAGCAAATCCATTTAAAAAAAAAAACATTGAGTATTGTACATCTATCCTTAGAAATTGGACCCAGTTCTTCGGGCCAAAACATTGAACGTATCTACCACAAACACAGGCACAGGATCTGCAGTATGCAGGGTCCTTGTATTGTTCTCCTCGATGAATCATCCTGTGGTAAAATTGATAGTTTTCATAAGCTTCCCGTGAGGAAGAAGACGAAAAACATTGCAGGGAAAATGGAATAGCCCTTAACTGAAAGTTAGGAGACAACTAGAAATTGCCTCTGCACAGTCGAAAAATCTTCAGGGACACAGGTTGCACGTGCAATTTCAGAGGACAAATTAGTCCATTATGGGAGGAAGGATATGACTAGTAGAAATATGGCTTGTACCAGTGAGAGTTCTAGTCCTCATTCCCAAAGGTGTTAATTGTATATCCAAAGAACAGGACAATAGTCCTGCAATTGAATATTTTTTTGGCTTGAAATATATCTCTGGGAGCATCAATGTATCATTTCCTTATAGAGAAAGTCTTCTGCCCAGAATAGACTAATTTGGACCTCTGGAATTTCTACTTTCGAGCTGCAAAGTGGCTATTGCGTTCAACGTCAGTTTCTTTTCTGAAACTCCTTTTGGTGTTGTCCGAACAGACATCACTGAGCCGGGAAGTTCCACCCATTATGGTTGATTTCAATTTGGGCACAGGAGTGGGAACAGTCTCTGCATTGACATCATCAATTGTCGTATCATCATCCATCAGATCATCTTCTTCCGGCTTAGAATCCATGACATCAACCTCTGCGCCAACCATCAATGCAACTGGGCAGGTTCTCTGAGCAGGCAGGGTTTCCTTGGAATTCTTTGGCTTTAAATATATCTCTCGGTGTACCAAGGGACCATATCCTTTTTTTCTCCTAGGCGGAGGGAGATGAGTAGTAAGAATATGCCCTAGAATACTGGAACCTCTGGCCATTATTCTCAAATGTGTTTACTGTATATGGACAGAACTGCTGCCACAAGTTAACGATAAAAAAAAATTTCTCCAGACGATGTTTGAAATGAAAATTGGGGAGGGATAATATAACCCCCCACAAATTATGGTTTAATGCATATCAATGGAAGATCTACACGAGCCTTTTGCTAATCAATGACAATCTCCAAGGTTCGTGCGGAATGAGTTGTTACCATTAAAGCTCACTAATTGCATATTTAGAAAAAAGTGCGAAGGTGGTGGCGACGGTGAAGAGAGATTAAGAATTAGATATTTCTTAAAGGCGCCAACCGGCTGGCACACGAAACAGATTGCATCATGTTTGAAATGAATACTTGGAAAGGATAACACTCTTCTCCGCAAATCTTGGTTTAATTCATAGTAATGACAAATCTTCTAGCATTAAAGCTTAATAATTGCATATCTAGACATAAGTACGAAGGTAGTGGTGATGGCGAATTGCGACAAAGCATTGTACATTTCGTCCACTCTCCAACCCGTGAAACAGATTCCAAGAAATGCCCAAGTATGGAAAGCGATCGGGCGGGTTACAAAAAAAGGGCCAGAATATATACCCACCTATGTAGGAACCTGCAATTCAAAAAATTTGTTCAATATGAAATGGGGAAGCAGTCGGTCAGGATGGTGATATAAAAGTAACAATGGAAATCTGAAGACGTGAATCTGTCAAATCCCGCACCTAGACATTTTCTGAAAAAACGAGTAAGAAAAGGAAAGAAGAGGGAAAAGAGAAAGCGGTTGGCAATTTTCGGAAGCGGAAATTGTTGTAAGAAAGCACCATTGATGGTCTTAACAGTATTTATGGAGTTCATTAAACACATTAACAAGTTCTTCAATCAAGTAATAGATACAACGAGGGATGTTTATAGTTTCCAGGATCTGTTTGTATAAGAGAAAGCATCGAAAAGTTACAAGAAAAACATTTTTTGGATGTTTAAGTAAAGTTTTTGTACTGTTAGCTTCACTGTAAGTATAAAAACGACGAATTTGAATTTTAATGTCCTCTTGTTCATATGATTGTTCCATTAGACTTCGCATAGTATATATTATTTTATTTCAATTTGCTTGCTAATTTGTAGATCGTGAAAGTCAAGGTGTTGTTTGCAAGCGACGGAACAATGGAAACGCAATATTGAACCCGCCTATCCGGTAACTCACCTATTCGGAAAATCGCGATCCAAAACGTTTGTACAATATGAAATGGGGAAGCGGTCAGTCAGGCTAGTGATATAAAATTAAGTGAAATATGAAGACATGAATCCGCCAACTTCCGCACCTAGAAATTTTTCGAAAAACGAGAAATACATACTAAATATGTACTTATATAAAATATGAACATGAGATTTTATAGAGCATGTACGGATCCCACATTCCATACTTAGCTACTTTTTGGATCGTGGGTTCTCAGGCTGGCGGGCTCAAAATTGGGCCTCTATTGTTCCGTGCCCTACAAATAGCACCCATAATTCAGCGATATACAAATTTACAAGCGAACCTGTGGGCTGGTTGGCTCAACATTGCACTCCTATTGTTTTGTGTCCTCCAAATAGCACTCAGATTTATGCAATATACAAATTGACAGACGAACTCCAGGGTTGGCGGCATCAAGATTGCAATTGTTTAAATATTGATTGTGATTAATATTAAATATTGGTATTACAGAATTTAATTAGACAAAAAAAATTGTACAATATGAAACAGGGAAGCGGTTGGTCGAGCTGGTGATATAAAAGTAACTGAAATATGAAGACGTGAATCCACCAACTTCCGCACCTAGAAATTATCCAAAAAACGAGTAATACATACTACATATGTACTTCTATAAAGTATGGACATGAGATTTTACAGAGCATGTACGGATCCCTCATTCCATACTTAGTCACTTTTTGGATCGCGGGTTCTCAAGATGGTGGGCTCAAAATTGGGCCTCTATTGTTCTGTGTCCTAAAAATAGCACACATAATTATGTGCTATACAAATTGACAAGCGGACCTGCGAGCTGGCTAGCTCAACATTGTAGTCCTATTGTTTTGTGTCATCCAAACAGTACTTGGAGTTCTGCGATATACAAATTGACAGATGGACTCCAGGGCTGGTGGCCTTAAGATTGCGATTATTTACAGACAAATTGATAGACAGACTCCAGGGTTGACAGCCTCAAGATTGTGATTGTTTACGGATGGTAATCCCTATCAACTATCTAAAATTATCTAAAAACATTATTTTCAATACTAAATTATTAATATTAAATATTGATATCGTACAATTTAATTAGACAAAAAAGTTTGTACAATATGAAACAGGCAAGCGGTCGGTCAGGATGGTGATATAAAAGTAACTGAAATATGAAGACGTGAATCTGCCAACTTCCGCACCAAGAAATTTTCCGAAAAAATGAGTAATACATACATAATATGTACTTTTATAAAGTATGGACATGATATTTTATTGAGCATGTATGGATCCCGCATTCCATACTTAGCCACTTTTTGGATCGCGGGTTCTCGGGCTAGCAGATTCAAAATTGGGCCTCTATTGTTCTATTTCCTACAAATAGCATCCAAGAGTTCCACGATATACAAATTGACAGGCGGACTTGCGGGCTGGCTGGCTCAACATTGCACTTCTATTGTTATGTGTCCTCCAAACAGCACTGGGAGTTCCGCGATATACAAATTGACAGACGGACTCCAGGGTTGGCAAGGTCAAGATTGTGATTTGTTACGGATGGTGATTCATATCAACTATCTAACACTACCTAAAAACATTATTTTCAATACTAAAGTATTGATATTAAATATTGATATTGTACAATTTAATTACATAAAATTATTAAAGGATGTTAAATATCTTATTTAAAAGAAAAACCCGCGTATTCGGAAACTCACGTTCCAAAAAATTTGTACAAAAGGAAACGGGGAAGAGGTCGGTCGGGCTGGTGATATAAAAGTGGGTGGAAATTTGAACACGTGTATCCGCCAACTTCTGCACCTAGAAATTTTTCGAGAAACAAATAAATGTACTTTTATAAAGTATGGACATGAGATTTTATAGAGCATGTACGGATCCCTTATTCCATACTTAGCCACTTTTTGGATCACGGGTTCTCGGACTGGCGGGCTCAAAATTGGGCCTATATTGTTCTGTGCCCTACAAATAGCACCGAGAGTTCCGTGATATACAAATTGACAAGTGGAATTGCGGGCTATTTGAATTTTAAGGGCCTTTGCGGGCTGGCTGGCTCAACATTGCACTTCTACTGTTTTGTGTCCTCCAAACAACACTCGGAGTTCCGCGATATACAAATTGACAGACGAACTCCAGGGCTGGCGGGGTCAATATTGCGATTGTTTACAGATGGTGATTCCTATCAACTATCTAACACTACCTAAAAACATTATTTTCAATACTAAAGTATTGATATTAAATAGTGATATTGTACAATTTAATTACATAAAATTATTAAAGGATGTTAAATATATTATTTAAAACAAAAACCCGTGTATTCGGAAACTCGCGTTCCAAAAATTTTGTACAATATGAAACGGGGAAGAGGTCGATTGGGCTGTTGATATAAAAGTGGGTGGAAATCTGAACACATGTATCCACCAACTTCCGCACCTAGAAATTTTCTGAGAAATGAGTAATACATACTAAATATGTACTTTTATAAAGTATGGACATGAGATTTTATTAGCATGTACAGATCCCTCATTCCATACTTATCCACCTTTTGGATGACGGGTTCTCGAGCTGGCGGGCTCAAAATTGGGCCTCTATTGTTTTGTGCCCTACAAATAGCACCTAGAGTTCCGCGATATACAAATTAACAAGCGGACTTGCGGGCTATTTGAATTTTAAGGGCCTCATGTTGATATGATAGCACAATTGGACTTCAGGAAGTTTATATTCATTTATTACAATATGAAACGGGGAAGCGGTCCATCAGGCTAGTGATATAAAAGTAAGTGAAATCTGAAGATGTGAATCTGCCAACTTCCGCACTTAGAAATTTTCCAGAAAACGAGTAACACATACTAAATATGTACTCTTATAAAGTATGGACATGATATTTTTATAGAGCATGTACGGATCCCGCATTCCATACTTGGCCACTTTTTGGATCGCAGGTTCTCAGGTTGGCGTGCTCAAAATTGGGCCTCTATTGTTCTGTATCCTACAAATAGCACCCAGAGTTCCGCGATATACAAATTGACAGGCAGACTTGCGGACTGGTTGGATCGACGTTGCACTTCTATTGTTCTATGTCTTCCAAACAACACTCAGAGGAAACGAGTAATACATACTAAATGTGTACTTTTATAAAGTATGGACATGAGATTTTATAGAGCATGTACGGATCCCTCATTACATACTTAGCCACATTTTGGATCGCGGGTTCTCGGGCTGGCGGGCTCAAAATTGGGCCTCTATTATTCAATGTTCTACAAATAGCACACAGAGTTCCGCGATATACAAATTGATAGGCGGACTTGCGGGTTGGTTGGCTCAACATTGCACTTCTATTGTCATGTGTCCTCCAAACAACACTCGGAGTTCTACGATATACAAATTGACAGAGGGACTCCAAGATTGGCAGGCTCAAGATTGTGAATGTTTACAGATGGTCATCCTATGTAACATTATCTAAAAAACATTATTTTCAAATACTAAATAATTAATATTAAATATTGATATTGTATAATTTAATTACATAAAATTATCAATATTGAACCCACGTATCCGGTAACTCGCCTATTCAGAAAACCGTGAGCCAAAAAGTTTGTACAATATGAAATGGGGAAGAGGTCGGTCGGGCTAGTGATATAAAAGTAAGTGAAATCTGAAGATGTGAATACGCCAACTTCCGCACCTAGAAATTTTCCGAAAAATGAATAATACATACTAAATATCCACTTCTATAAAGTATAGACATGAGATTTTATAGAGCATGCACGTATCCCGCATTCCATACTTAGCCACTTTTTGTATCGCGGGTTCTCGAGCTGGCGAGCTCAAAATTGGGCCTCTATTGTTTTGTGCCCTACAAATAGCACCGAGAATTCCACGATATACAAATTGACAAGAGGACCTCTGGGTTGGCTGGCTCAACATTACACTTTCATTGTTTTGTGTCCTCCAAACAACACTTGGAGTTATATGATATACAAATTGACATACAGACTCCAGGGCTGGTGGGCTCAAGCTTGCGATTGTTTATGAATGGTAATCTCTATCAACTATCTAGCATTATTTTCAATAATAAATTATTATTATTAAATATTGATATTGTACAATTTAATTAGACAAAAAAAAATTTACAATTTGAAATGGGGAAGTGGTCGATCGGGTTGGCGATATAAAAGTAAGTGGAAATCTGAACACGTGCATCCGCCAACTTTCGCACCTAGAAATTTTCCGAGAAACGAGTAATACATACTAAATATGTACTTTTATAAAGTATGGACATGAGATTTTATAAAGCATGCATGGATCCCTCATTCCATACTTAGCCACTTTTTGGATCGCGGGTTCTCGGGCTGGCGGGCTCAAAATTGGGCCTCTATTGTTTTGTGTCCTACAAATAGTACCCAGAGTTCCGCGATAACAAATTGACAAGCGGACTTGTGGGCTGGTTGGCTCAACATTGCACTTCTATTGTCCCATGTCCTCCAAACAACACTCGGAGTTCCGTGATATACAAATTGACAGATGGACTCCAGGACTAGCGGGCTCAAGATTACGATTGTTTACGGATGGTCATCCTATCTAACATTATCTAAGAACATTATTTTCAAATACTAAATTATTAATATTAAATATTGATAGTGTACAATTTAATTACATAAAATTATCAAAGGATGTTAAATCGCTTATTTTAAAAAAAATGAAGGAAACAAAACAAAGTTTTTTTAAATTCTATCACTGCAAGCATAACAACGACCAATTTGAATTTTAAGGGCCTCTTGTTGATATGATAGCACAATTGGACTTTGCAGAGTATATATTCATTGATTTCAAATTATTCCAGGAGATTAATTTTACCAAGTTCATCGATCAAGGAAAAATGTTAAAATAAGCCACATATTACATTTGTGCCACAGTGCCATACAAATTGACAGACGGATTTGTAGGCTAGCTGGCTAAAAAATTGCAATTCTATTGTCTTGTGTCCTCCAAACAACACTCGGAGTTCTGCGATATACAAATTGACAGATGAAGCATACAACCAAGAACCAACTAAACTCCAAACAGGCCACAAGAAAGTTCCCACAAGGTTCCATAGAGCAGGAGAAAATAATCGGGGCCATGGGTTTGGACCGAATAATATTATGCGCATGCAATCTCAAGTGCTCAAGTTCGACCAACATTCATTTGGAAGTTGAAGAAATATTACAGAGACACATGAGATATTTTCGTTTCCTGCAAAAGTTTGATATGTTTTTTTTTTTTTTCCTTCTTCAGTTGATATGCAAAATTGTGTTGTCCTCATTTAAGGTAAATTTCCTATGTATTTGAAATTCACATGGCATGTAGACATTGCTTTCCTTTTTCTGTAGATATGTTTCATACAAAAATTCTGCCAACTTAGGAAGCACATTTTGTAACAGAGACTTCCTAACTGTACAATGCATGGTTGTGTTGCCCACGGTTTGGATGGCATCATTGAGGCAATATCCATATATATATATATGGAAATTTTTCACCGCATCGCAGACAATCAATCGTATCATTAGTTATCAAAGCAGAGGCAGAAGCAGGAGAGTTGCATTTTGCACATACAGGTTCAAAGGGGGTCGAGTACGCATTTGCTGCAACCAAAACACCTTCAACCTAGGAACGCGAGAATAGGAATTAATACAATGAACAATATAATACACAACTGCAACCCCCCCCCCTAAAAAAATGAAAATAAAATAAAACAAGCCGTAGAAATTTGGTGAAGTCTATTTGTATAAAAAAAGTGACGATGATTTTTTGGATGTATACGCACAACAGTTGTAGAGATAGCTAGTTTCTTCAAATCATGTACTATATCTGCTCACAACTCTGTTACAAACGTTTCTTGGGTTGTGCGAAAGATCCTTTCTCTAACATCCCTTTTCTTTGTTATATTTTTGAAGAGCATAAGTGGAAAATTCCCTTTATGCAATTGTTGTTCCATTGATGAAAACAAATTTGAATAGGTATCGAACAATTGCAGCTGCAACATGGAATAGTGCAATATTTGTGTAACTTACCCGAGATACATGCACATGCGAAAGTAAAGGGAAAAACTAGATATGGAAAGCGGTACCATTGCCTTTTTGTTGTCCGACTATCCATCCTTTATATGGAGAATGTGTTGCGAGCAAATTTTTATTGCCAGTGTGACAACTGCGCCAATGGTTCCAATGGGGTAAATATCACTAGTCTGTGCAAGTTGGTTGATAGTTGCATCTGGGATGAAATGATATTATGAACAAACAATGGGAATTTTTTCCACAATACTTGTTTTGTTGAGAAAAATAATTCGATCACAATCACCACGGTCATATACTGTTTTGGGCAATATATTAAAATTTGTAATGGATATCCCATTACCCGACAATATCTTTTCTGCATGTTTCTGGACAAGTTGTGTAGGAATAGGCAGTGTCACTGTCATCATGGCTTCCTTGTCTGTCATGTCAGTACGCATAATGGATCTAGTTTTGTTTGCCTTGTCCAAGTAGGTGCTATAGATGACCATTATTTCCCCAACGAACACTTGTCAAGTTCGACAGTTGTTCAAGCCCTCTATTGATAGTACTTTGGGTGTTACAACTCTAGACCTGGTGACAATTTTTAAACAAGAAAACTAAAGTGAATGGTATTGTGCATTTTTTATTTTGTATTTGTTAGATGATCCAAAATACAAATATCATAGTTTAAAAAGTTAGAATAAAATGATTATTAATTTAGAATATTAAATTAATAATCTAAAATATTTGATTAATAAATGGAGACATTTAGAAATAGAGTATTGTTGTAAAATATATGATTCTAGAAAGGTGACATATCTTAGGATCTAAATTAGGAGTGTAGTTAGAAGATTGTTAAGATAAAATTTATTGTAAATGGACACGTGTTTATTTAATAAGTGATCCATAACTAGATTTAGTTAGGACATTTAGCTTATATATAGCTCATTGCAAGAGTGTTGAGGTGTTTGGGTGTAAACTCTTGCAAATTCTCATATGTAATTTCTTTTCCTATTTAATAAAAGTGTGTGTCTGAGGACACTTCTGCCATTATTGTGGTATCAGAGCTCCAGTAACGCAGTTGATGTGAGGACGAGAATAGATGATATGAGGAGGAGATTTCAGCTCTACATGCCAGTGCACTTCATCAGTAAATTGGTCGGTTAATTTTATTTTTTTAAAGGAAAATAAAGTGTTTCTTTCTGCAATTTTTTTCGTTGTCAACCTGTTGCGTCTGAGGTCTGAATAAATGAAACTTAGGATCATATACTGTCAGATGAGTAGATGAAATTCAGGCTCACACATTGTTTGAAAACATCATTTTTCAGTTTCCTCGCCCACTTCACTCTCCCAGACTTATCACTCCCAGGCCCGGAACACTCGTATTCACAGAAGATTGCAGTCCCTTCTTTCTCTTGCAATTTCTCCTCCGAATTTCAATTCTGCCAACCCTCTAGATTGATGCAAGAATCCATCCAGGTGTAAGAGAATACAACTATGGCAAATGGTTGCAATGGATGCCCCAAAATACGCATAATTCCTCTGCCCGATACTAGTAATATCACACTTGAGAAACACAAAGTCTGTTGAAGAATCCTCAGATTTACGTTTATGTGTGATTGACGCATTGTGTTGTGTATTTTACTCTACTCTACAAATCGTTTCTCTAAATAACTTTAAGAATTTGGTGAGAGGTATTTGTAGTATCTGTAGTCGATGCACAATATGGTGTTGATATCTGTTGATGCTTATGGGATTGACACGAGTTGAAAGTGCAAGCAGATCTCGTAGAACCCAAGGACACTACCGAGAGATTCTCGCAGTTTCAAATCTCAATCATAAAATCATATAGGTCATGGAAGAAGAGTTGATCTACATAAATTCCTCCTTCCTCTACTATGCATTTTATGAATTTGATGTTCATGGAAATTTACGAGTTGCTGTAATTGAATCCCAGACAACCTGCAATTGAATCGGAGACTCCCATAAATCGTTTTTCATCAAGTATTGTGAAACAAAAACTTTTCTCTGGCCTGGAGTGAATGTATTGTGACAGATGAACGGCTTGCAAATAGTTGACAGGTGACATTGCAATTTCGCGGGTATTGATCTCTATGTGTGAAGGTGCAATAAAATTAATGAATGTTTTCTGAACTGAACAAATTTATTGTGGACGCATTGCAAATCTAATGAAGAGATAAATCCATTTTATTGGAGTGTATGCAGGTGTGTGGAAAGGCGGTCTTGCCATATATGTGTCACAATAAGAAGAAGAAGCAAGTACATGCCCTACAATAGAGAATTCTTCAATATTTTTTTGATGTAGCCCATTCTTCTACTCAGGTTTTTTATGGCATGTAGTGAGCTGATAACCATGGAGGAGGAAAATCGTGTTGATGGATGTGTATGTAGATCACTTGTCTTTCTCCATCACATTGTGAATCACTCATTCGTTCTGCAATGATGGCCACTCAATAGAGATCAATCATACGAATTCTCAAAAGTTGCATTATTTATCCGCAAACACAATCTTGGGGTGAACATCGGGAGCCATCACAGAGACGACATTCCCTGGTGAGATATTACAAGTAGAGAGGAGTCTGATACAACGTTGGTTAACAAATTTTTTTTGTAACTCAAAGTAATTTTACTTTGAGGGGGGTGGATTTTTTATATTTTTTTAAATTTGCAAGAGCATTGTAAGGAGTAAAGTTTTGAAAGTTACTTGGAATTTGACTAGAGCCAAGTGCCAAGCTCAGTCATTTTTCTTCTGTTTCAACGACTATACGAGGGTCAAGTCCAAGCCCCGATAGATCATTTTTTTGTGTGATGCGTCTAGTGTGTTGCTCATCTTGATATATTTTTCTTGATTCTTTTTTTTTTTGTGCGAAGATTCAACACTACAATGTCAAAGTTAATTAATTTGTTCTCTGACTCTGATAAACTTGAAGGCACAAAATCATACAAGACATGGAAACGTCTCATTGAAAGCACTCTCATTTATAATGAACTTTGGCGTGATATATGTAATGAATATTCTAAGCCAAATAAGCCTATAGATGCAGTTACATTAGCAAAATGGGAAGTTAAAAATCCCAAAGCATTAGCACTCATTAAATCTTCAGTTAATGATGAGATGTATGTTCACATTGAAAATAATATTGATGCATGGTCTGCTTTGAAAGTTTTTAAGGATTTATTTGATACTCAGCCTAAATCAAAGAAAGTTGATCTTCAATTAAATTTGATCCAACGGAAATTGACTGAAGGAGGTGATGTACATGAATATATTTCCAAACTTAAGAACATTAAGAAGGAAATACTAAATGTTAGCTTTCAAGCAGTAGATGATAGTTTCATGACCACATATTTAATTGTTGGGTTGCCTTCTTCCTATACACATTTTTTGGAAACTTTACAAGTAACTGGAAAGTTAGACAAGCTTACGTTTGATGAGCTAAGTGAAATGTTATCTCAACATAACAAAACTTTTGGAAAGAAAAAGCAAGTTGGGGAAGATGTTTTTTTCACAGAAGCCAGCACAAGTAAATCTTCAACTGACAGTTCTAGAAGCAGAGGAAGAGGACATTTTGTACAAGGTCATGGTCGAAGACAAAGTAGAGAAAACAATTTTTTAGACAGGAGAAATTTTCAAGGCAGAGGGTATTTTCAAGGTAGAGGAAACAGTCAAGGTAGAGGGTATTTTCAAGTAAGAGGAAATAGTCAAGGAAGAGGTTATTTTCAAGGCAACAGTCAAGGTAGAGGACAAAATCCACACAGAGGTCAAAACAGAGGTAGAGGATAGAATTCAGGGAGAGGAAGAGATTTAAGTCAAATTGTTTGTAGAAGATGTAACAAAGTTGGTCATGATGCAGAAGATTGTCGAACGTCCATTGATAAAATTTCCAAGTTTCATCAAAACACAACACAGTTTGCAAATGATCGAGATGATGATGGTTCAGAATATGTCTTTACCTCATCTTCAACATTACATATTTCCATTGATTTTCAAAGTGATTATGAAGATGCTTGGATTCTATATTCAGGAGCATATCAACACATGACTTTCAAACGTGATTTCTTTTGGAATTTTCAAGAATGCCATCTTAATTCTGTCTTTCTTTCAGATAATACCAAACATACTCCTTATGGAAAAGGTGTAGATAAATTTTATTTACCTGATATTGGAGAAAGAATGATTCCAAATGTATGGTATGTACCAACCTTTAAAAAGAATTTGTTGTCTTTAGTCACAATTTGACAAGCAGGACATCAGGTGATTATGGAAGATGGCATAGCTAAGATTAATTCAGTCAAACAGAATATGAAAATAGTGATGATAGGTTATGAAGATGGAAAATTGTTAAGGATGAAAGGGACGGTTATTCCAAGGCATTCTGACTTTGCAAGAGCAATAAGTACAAGTATTTCACCTATAAGATTGTGGCATGTGAGATATGGACATCTCAACTTTAAAAGTCTCTGTCAATTGCAAAAACAAGGGATGGTTAAGGGACTTCCAACTTTCAAAAAGGAAAATACAAAATGTGAAGCTTGCATTTATGGAAAACAAAGTAGAGAGAGTTTTCCAACAAGTTCATGGCGTGCAAATAGGCGGTTGAAACTAGTTCACAGTGATGTTTGTGGACCACTACAAACTTCTTTCGGTGGTTGCAAATATTTTTTACTCTTTATTGATGATTTCAGTAGAATGACTTAGGTTTACTTCTTGAAGCAAAAGTCAGAAGCATTTAAAAAGTTTAAGATTTTTCATCAACTTGTTGAAAACAAAGTTAAAGAAAATATCGACACTATTAGGACAGATAATGGAGGGGAATTCACTTCTAATGAATTAAAAACTTATTGCACAGACAATGGGATAAGAAGACATCTTACAAATTTCTACACTCCTTGGCAAAATGGAGTCGTAGAAAGAATGAATCACACCTTGTTAGGAATGGAAAGATCCATGTTAACCTTTAAAAAGTTAAGTCCTACATATTGGGCAGAAGCAATCCATACAACTATCTACTTAAGGAACATATCTCCAACTGCTTCTTTGGAAGGAATCACACCTTATGAAGCATGGTTTGGTTTCAAACCTCGAGTTAAACATCTTATAGTTTTTGGATCGGTATGTTATGCCTTATTTCTGAAAGAAAAACGAACTAATCTTGACTCAAGAAGCTTGAAATGCACAATGATTGGGTATTCTGATGAGAAGAAAGGGTACCGAATTTTGTCCAATGGAAAATTTATTGTAAGCAGGGATGTAATTTTTTGATGAAACTGAAAGTAAGAGTGTTGAAGAAATAGAAAGTCTTCTTCAAAAGTTAGAAACTAAAGGCAATCAAAGAAAAGGAAAAATGCAAAGTCAACCAAATTCACATAATTGGTATGAACTTGATTTTCCTTCATCTGAAGATGATACATCCAATCCATTTACTTCAACAACACCATCTGGGTCTTCAGGAAGTTCATCATAATCTCTTACCAGCGGTAGTTCATCTGACAATGATTCTCCACCTCCAGAATCTTCTACTGATCGACGAACATCAGTTCACATTAATCCAATTTACAATAATGGAAATTCAAATCCCCAAACAAGTGAACATCAACTACCAAAATGGGTAGTTGAACTTTTGAAAGATGTAAGGCCCAATGAGCAGAATAAAACAGGAACAAGGGGATCACACAACAGTGAAGGAAATTTTTCCTTGGTAGCAAATGATTTTACTGAACCTTCCACATACAAATAAGATGTTGTTGGTTGTGAAGCCTGATTATCTTCCTGATTTAGAGGTCTTTTACTTTCAGCCGTGTTTATACCCCATGAAGTATTTACACCCCAGAAGTATGTACACTCTTCCACGCAAGGGAGTGCATAGGGGGGGTACCACCTCTGCAGGGTCCGGGGGGGCTATCCCCCTGGCTGGGGGAAAGCGGGGGTTCGGGGGCGAAGCCCCCAAAGCAAAAATTGCCTTGTAAAAGTATATTGTAATTCATTGTAAATCTAGACCGTTCATTATAAGGTCGCAGATCTAACGATAGAGATTATGTTAGGGTTTTTGGCCCTAGAAGGAAACCCTCTTTTATGAGGGAAATGTATTGCA
>ML783760.1:156501-181335 GCA_009831015.1 Picea engelmannii
TCAGAGTCCAGCATATACAGCAGCGGTGGAGTTGTTGAGATCAGTCTCCAAGTGGGAGATTGTTGGTTGTGGAGCCTGATTATCTTCCTGATTTAGAGGTCTTTTACTTTCAGTCGTGTTTATACCCCATGAAGTATTTACACGCTATAAGTATGTACACTCTTCCACGTGGGGGAGTGTAGAGGGGGGGTACCCCCTTTGCGGGGTCTGGGGGGGCTATCCCCCCGGCTAGGGGGTCTAGGGGCAAGCGGGCCCCCAGTGGGGGTTTGGGGGAAAAGCCCCCGAAGCAAAAATTGCCTTGTAAAAGTATATTGTAATTTCATTATAAATCTGAACCGTTCATTATAAGGTTGCAGATCTAACGATAGAGATTATGTTAGGGTTTTTGGCCCTAGAAGGCAACCCTCTTTTATGAGGGAAATGTATTGCAGCTATGTATGTTGGCGAGTATTGTATTCTGAGAGAGGAGACTGTGAGAGAAAGAAGAGGAAGTTACAATGGGTTTTGTTGTAGGTTGTATCCCTTCATTTTGCTAGATAATAATAAAGAAAGGACCTGGCAATTTCTCTGGTGGACGTAGCCCACACTGGGTGAACCATGTAAATCTGTGTCTCTCTTGTATTATGTATCTTCTGTGTTTTATTTCCGCATTTGTTTTATTTTATTGCTCTATGGTCCTATTTTTTTAACAGCAGTAAAACATAAAGAATGGCAACAGGCTATGGTTCAAGATTATCAAGCAGTAATTGATAACAACACTTGGAAACTTCTTGATTGTCCTACAAGTGCTAAACCCATCAGATGCAAATGGGTTTACAGAATTAAATACAACCAACATGGAGAAATTGACAAGTATAAAGAACAAATTGTGGCTAAAGGTTTTACGCAGCAGGAAGGCATTGATTATGAGGAAAATTTTGTTCCTACAACTAAATGGAATACCATATGATTAACACTTGCATTGGTCACTCAGACAAGGTTGGAAATTTCATCAAATGGATGTAAAACGTGCTTTTCTCAATGGAGACTTATAGGAAGATGTCTATATGCAACAAGCACCAGGTTTTGAAATTGAAGGGCAGGAACATAAAATCTGCAAATTAATTAAGGCTTTATATGGGTTAAAGGAAACTCCCCGAGCTTGGTATACCAAAACGGATGAATACCTTAGGAAATTTCATTTTCAATGAAGTGAATCTGATGATACTTTGTATATCCGTCAACATGGTCCATATTTGGTGATTCTTGTTATGTATGTAGATGATTTGATCATTACAGGAAACAATGATGATCATATTGCACAGGTGAAAAAGGTGTTACATGCAGGTTTTAAGATGACTGATTTGGGACTACTTCACTACTATCTTGGAATTGAAGTATTCCAACGTCCACATCATATTTTCATTTCTCAGAGTAAGTATGCAGCAGAAATTCTTCAACGATTTGGTATGCATGATTGCAAACCATCTCTTACCCCTATGGAACAACACTTGAAACTTTCAAAATTTGAAGGGGGGGAAATGGTAGACAACACTATTTATAGACAGTTGATTGCTAGCTTGATTTATTTGACAAACACTCGACCAGATCTATCTTATGCAGTCAGTATTCTTTCACGCTTTATGCAACAACCACGGGACAACCACTGGAATGCAGCCAAAAGAGTTCTTTGATATATCCAAGGAACAAAAGATTTTGGTCTTCTTTACAAAAAGACTAAAAATTTTGTACTTGGTGGATTTTCAAATGCCGACTTTGCCGAAAGTATTGATGATTAAGCATCAACATCAGGTTATTTAATGAACATGGGTTCAGCAACAGTGTCTTGGAGTTGTAAGAAACAAGCTACAGTTGCCACTTCTACAGCAGAAGCAGAATACATCTCGGCATGGGAAGCAACATGTGAAATTGTTTGGTTATGCAGAGTTTTGCAGGACTTGGGCATTTCTCAAACCGAAGCTACATCATTATTCATCGACAGGTAGTCAGCCATTAATCTTGCCAAGAATCCAATTTTTCATTCAAAGGAAAAGCATGTGGACACCAAGTATCATCACATCAGATCACTCATTGGAAAGGATGTCATCAAGCCAATTTATTGTCCTTCAGAAGATCAGATCTCCAACATTTTCACGAAACCTCATGGCAGAATAAAATTTACTAAGTTCAGGGATGAACTTGGTATCTGTTGTAATGTATCTTTGGATCATAGGGGGGAATGTTAGATGATCCAAAATACAAATATCATAGTTTAAAAAGTTAGAATAAAATGATTATTAATTTAGAATATTAAATTAATAATCTAAAATATTTGATTAATAAATGGAGACATTTAGAAATAGAGTATTCTTGTAAAAGATATGATTCTAGAAAAGTGTCGTATCTTAGGCTCTAAATTAGGAGTATAGTTAGAATATTGTTAAGATAACATTTATTGTAAATGGACACTTGTTTATTTAATAAGTGATCCATAACTAGATTCAGTTAGGACATTTAGCTTATATATAGTTCATTGCAAGAGTGTTGAGGTGTTCGGGTGTAAACTCTTGCAAATTCTCATATGTAATTTTTTTTCCTATTTAATAAAAGTGTGTGTCTGAGGACACTTCTGCCATTAGTATTCTTCTTTCACTGGCATAAATCTACAACTACATGCATATCTTTGATGAACTATGGAACCAGAGTTTTGCAACCACACCTCTTAGTCTGCAGAACCTGCGCTATGTTCAACGTCTCACTTGTACTTGTTGATACTTCTTGTGAACTGCAACCCATGTATTGCAGATGACATCATCATATTCACCATGCCCTAGATGAATAAATAGCAGAGGATATTTGTTTGGTAAACATACTAGGAGTAGAGCGTATGCATATTTACCTTTGGCATTATCGGTCTGCTAATGTCTGGGATGAGTGATTGTCCATGGCCATGTCACTAGTCCAACTTTTTATGATGCAAGCATGTGTAGATGAACATCAAAAGGACTAAATAAGCTCACCTAATGCATTCTTCTTGAACCATGTGTAAATTATTTGAATCATCGTGTGCCTATTAAGTGAGGAGGTGTGTTTTGGGGAAATAAGATCTTTATCCCCATTCTCTTCATTTTTTTAATTAAAATGGTGACTACTACAAAATAATTATAACAAGCACATGCATTGTGTATTGTCCATCAGAAGGACTAAACAAGCGTAAAATTGTATGCATCTGATTTTTTTAACTGGAAAAATGTGTAACAGTAAACAGGGCATGAGGGCGGGGCACCATGACCAATCTGTATATCGTGGATCCCTGGAAGCCAGGGGATCAATCTTGAACCCGCCACCCCGGCATCCACAGTCAACAAAGTGGTTAAGTATGGAAAAAGGTAGAAGTGTGACCATACATGTGAAACCGTTCATTCACCAACTGGCGAACCAAGGCATTTTCAGAAAGATCACTAAGCAGATTAATTAGAAAACAAAAGGGATAATAGAAAATGTAAAAAGTAGAAATAGGGAGGGAAAAAAGGCCCATTGTTGCAAAGCCATCGTTTTCTAGTCTAATATTATATTCCCCCAGCCGGTTTGTATATTTAATTTACCATCACAGTCGGTATACCTTTTCGAATATTGTACCACAGAACCCTCTGATGTTGCACAGAACAATTCATCTTCCTGTCCAACCAACCTATTTCTTCCAAGGTAGAAACGTCGAATATGCAATGGACATCAAGGCAAGTTAGTATGAAGACAGACATGTAAAAGAAAGAGAAATAGTTCTATTTATTCCAATGTAACAACAAATAGAATACGATTCACATGAGAATATGCAGAAAGATATTATATTTGAAGGAAGAAAAGAACAAAGAAAAAATAAAAAATAAAAAAAGGTGCAAAGCAACAGAACAAGCACAACAAATATACAGACAGTAAATAAAAAAATGAACATTGGAATGTGAAATAAGAGTACAAGTATCCACCTCTATAATTCCTCATCTACATTCCCGCCAAAGAGTTCATCGTCCTCTCCATCCATTCTATTTGTTTAAATGTAGCAATGCAGGGAAAATACAACGGACACGAAGTAGGTTAGTATGAAGGAAGGCATGTAATGAAGATAAGTTATTATGGAGGAAGGTATGCAACATCTACATATAATAAACTAGGTGAACACATACACATACAATAAATGAAATACAAAACAACGCAATGTGAAATAACAGTACAAGCATGCACCTTTCTATCTCCTCTTCAACCGATGCAGTCAAGACTTCGTCGTTTTCTCCAGCTATTATGTTTGTTTGAATGTGGGAATGCACAAAATACAATGAACATGAATGGAAACTAGTATGCACCGGAGAACACGTAATATGTACATACAGTAAAAGAGACTCAATGAATAGTCTAAAAGATAGGCAAGCATGTACCTTTCTATCTCCTCCTCAATCGATGTAGTCAAGACTCCATCGTTTTCTCCAGCTATTATGTTTATTTAAATGTGGGAACACACAAAATACAATGAACATGAATGGAAGCTGGTATGCACCGGAGAACAAGTAATATGTACATACATTAAAAGAGACTCAACAAATTGTCTAAAAGATAGGCAGAAACATGAACCTTTGCACTTCTCCATCCATAGCTGTAAATATGTAATTTTTTTTCCCTACCCAAAATATATTACAAGCCACAAAATATTACGAAATTGCATGGTCGTAGCTAAGTGATTTTTGGTTTTCCGTGG
The DNA here is from genome assembly GCA_009831015.1 of Picea engelmannii. Classification (NCBI taxonomy): domain Eukaryota; kingdom Viridiplantae; phylum Streptophyta; class Pinopsida; order Pinales; family Pinaceae; genus Picea; species Picea engelmannii. The sequence continues at coordinate 161,228 of ML783760.1, forward strand.
AAAAGTATCCAAATATGCTTCCACCGATGGAAATACATGTTCTTTATCCTCTACACAGATTGTTGTGCCCACGATACAAGATTTTGGTTTTCCGTGGCAAACTACCCAGATATGGTTCCAAACATGGAAATATAATTTTGCAGAATCTTTGTTGTACATATCATATCTCAAGTACAAGACAAATTGTATCGTGGGCACACCAGTCTGTGTAGAGGATAAACAACATGTATTGTCATATGGGCACATTTCACCATACATGGTTTATAAATGTAGCCTGTATATGTTTTATTTTAACAAAAAACAACAGATATTGCAATTTCACATGTACTTCTCGAACAATTTTTCATGCAACTATTTTCTATCATGTCAACACCGAAGCACCAACAAAATCTCACAGCATAACATATATCGACCTCACCAAACAGGGAAAATAACACAATTGCATGTCCACCTGTGGGTGCAGGGGATGAACACTGTAAAGCGCCCAAAAAACAATAATAATACAACAACAACAAAAAACAGCTCCAACTACCAGCGCAGGACCCCAACCCTGCAAAGTCGAATCAAACAAAGAAAACAGTAAGCACCAAACTAGCGAGAAAGAACAAACATGCCCAATTGCAGCCCCAGGGCCCCAGAGCATAAAATTGAGCCAAACAAACACAACCATCAACCGACAAACCAACGAACCAGCGAACAAGCAACAACCACCGAACCAGTAAACAACATATGTATCTCCAACGATTACAAAACTGCAGTCAAAGCACAGAAGGAACCAGAAACATACGACGAGCATGCCAGTAGAAATAAAAAAACATTCTTACTTGCAAACTACAAACATTGAACAACAAAGAAGGAATAGAAAATGAAACTATGGCATGGAAACTTACTCTGAAACGATGAAAGGTAGAAGCACAGGTCGAATTGTGAACCAAACAACAATAACAAGCAGCAATCGATGAATCAGTGAAGAAGAAGCACTCACTGAACCAGTAGACAATGTATGTAGCTTCAACAATGAAAAAATGGCATTGCAATGCTAGACTAAGGATGAAAGATACAATGCCTATTCAATTGGCAGTGGAAAACAATATTGCGCAAAATCACTACAACATTGTATGGAAATTTTAAAGGAAAAATGTACTCCGAGAAGCTTATTTAGATAAACATTTAAGGCTATTAGGTTGTCTAAAGACCTCACGGTATGAAAACATTTAAGCCGTCAGGCCTTCAACTGGCGATGGACAACAATATTGTGCAAAATCACTGCAACATTGTATGGAAAATTTCGAGGAAAAATGTACTCCGAGAAGCGTATTTAGATAAACATTTAAGGTTGTCAGGTTGTCTAAGGACGTCGCAGTATGAAAACATTTAAGCCGTCGGGCCTGTTGGAGGACCTCGCGTCATGTAAACATTTAAGCTGTCAGGCCTATTCAAGCACCTCAAAAAATGTGTCAATACATTTCAATACAAATACATGCGGCAGCGACATTATAAACTTTGGAATTATCGATCACTATAAAACTTGGATATCTAAACATTTCAATATGATTAGTACAAATAAAAAAAAGAACTGTATATGATCTAAGACAATGGCAGCAGAAAAATGCTAAGACAAACATTCGAACTAATGCTAGCATTAATCCACCTTCAAGCAATGCATAAGAAAAATATATGATTCAAAAATACTGTAGATGATGAAAAAGTTTGGATATGCTAACATATAAAACATTGGGATTAGCGAAGCCGGCAATAAGACCTCCAATCTATTATCCAATCAGATCACTACATATATGGTACTTTTTATTATATAAAATTCAATGTTTTTAATTCCCTAGCTCCAACAATAGATATTATGCAAATATTTATGGTCAAAGGACAAACTAATGTGAGGTCAACGAATTATCGATCGCTATAGTCCCTCTATGCCTACGGCAGGGACTAATAAGCTCCCAAAAAAGTCAAGTTCCATTAAATATTCAATAGGTGTAGTTGGTACATAGCTTATAAGCCCACTTTGGAAAAGAGAGTGTATTTATAGTACTCAAAAAAATGTTTAAAATCCCACATAGAGAATTTTGGTTAGGGGACCATAAACATTCTAGGTGCTAGTCGATATTCAAGCCATGGCCATGAATTAATGACCAAGAAAAGTAATTATTTTGGGTTCTAGATACATATTTATGCCGAAGGCATATTTAGTGTTAGGTTTTCAAAAACAACCATCTTTATTCACAATCCTTCTTTTGAAACAACCTATAACTTACTTTGAAACCACTGTCCTCACCTTTAAACTCTGCAGTCCTACCTCCACCTCAAACTCTGTAGTCCTACCTCCAGCTGTCGAGCATTTCCTCCGCTGTCAAGTGGCTTCGTGCACGTTTCCTCAAATTTGAAACCGACTTTGTCTTTACACCTCCACCGACCTTGTATTTATGCCATTTCCTCCCATTGTCAAGATTTTTCACCTGCACGACAGTCCTTTGGTGATTCGTCTAAGAACGCACTGTCAATGACAGAGTGTCAACACTCTGCCATACATTTATGACTGCGCCGCCAAGTGCTTAGACTCCCTTGGACGGGAAGAGATAGTGGTTTGTCCAATTCGTAACGGAGCCAATTTCGAAGACATTGTGATATGTGCAGTCACAACTACAAACTATCTTTATAATTGGTTGAATACAAACTATAAGGACTCCAAGCATTTTTTAAAACACGTGTTATTTTTTTTTATAAAATCTAATAAAATTAAATATTGTTACAAAACAAATTAATATATATATATTCGAAAAAAATAACAAAATTTACTTATAAAAAGTATAATGGATAAATAAATTTTTCGATTAAGTTTATTTATAAATTGGTGTATGAGACCCCCCCTCAGCCCAACGATTTGACGGGTAAAGTCTACGGAGGTATACATACCCTACCCCCCTCTAGATTTGAACTTGTGACCTCTTAAGAGGAAACACATGTTCTTAACCATTAGGCCCATTCAAATTGTATATTAGGCTCACTCAGGCTGTATTAATTGGTATATAAAATTCCCTTTCACAATAAGAAGTTATAAATTAAATAATTTTATTAATACTTTTTATAATCAAAAATTGATTTTAATAATAAAAAGTTAAATTCTCCATAATTTAATTGAAGAATATGTAATATTTTTTAATAATATTTTAATATTTTGATTGAACATTATATATATATAATAATCACTTTAATTATTAAAGGAAGTTTAAAACAAAAATTAAAACTCACCTAAATTAATCTTAGTCAATTTTCCTTTATTTTTTTGGTTTGTTGATTTGAACTTGTGATCTTTTAGAAGGAAAGACTTAAGCTATACAATATCTTTATAATTCCTATTAACAACAATAATATAAATACTTCCCTCATACTTCGACATTTTCATTCTCCCGCTTAAAAAGTATATCTTTATAATTCCTATTAACAACAATAATATAAATACTTCCCTCATACTTCGACATTTCCATTCTCCCGCTTAAAAAGTATACTAGTTTAAATAAATTTGAACCAATTGTATTCATATCTTTTCTTTTTTTAACTTAATACTTTGGAATTTGTTTAGTTTGAAGTTCAACCCAAACCTTTGTGATAACCAGTTATATCCATTTACATGTTTGTAATTTTAAAACCTTTCAAAAACCTTTCCTTCGATTTCACATTTAGTTCTTCCACTAAAATTGCTTTAATTGAATTTAAAAACGAAAAGTTGTTCATTCAATGTCACAATGAAGTGAAATGATATGGTCGTGAGTGGATATTAAGTCACCTAACACATTCTTTCCACTTTTCAACATCTTCCGTCTTTCCCATATTATACTTATTATCTAGTACTTTATAGAAAGATGTATATATTATCATAAGGCGATCGAGTATGTTACGTTGCACCCATTTCAATATCGGTGAGATATGCAATGAATCGTTGTACAAACTAATTTGTTGACATATTATTATATTTAATGTTTTGTCAATATAAAATATTATCATGTATATAGAATGGAATGTTTTTATGAAATCTGGTATATTTAATATTTTATTATATAAATAAAAAGCAAAATGTCTATGTATATATAAATTTATATATATTTAAATAATCATTTTGTAGTTGGTAAAATGAAGAATAAAATTTTAATATGATGATAGTGGTGGTGGTTGATGTCTATTAAGATCAAAATTAGTTTATCAAATCTTAAGAAAGGTAAGATATTATTCGGATTTATCTAAAATGTTATTTTGGTATTCAAAAATAATTAGGGGAAGTATTCCAAGATCACTATAACTTTGATGGCTTAGAAGGTTAGGAAGATCGATATTGTGACAAATACTTTAAAATTGAGATCTTATTTGGGCACTCTAGGAGAAATTGTTTCTTATCTTCAACCCTCTTGGTGTCACAAAGGTGATATATTATTTCATTCCATGGTGTTTTGGGAGTTGTCCAACACCCAATTTCACTATGCACCTCATGAGAGTTAGTTCTTATTTTAGCAATGTTGATTCTCTTCTTTACGCTAGTCAAAACAAAGATATACTTTTGATCTTCAAGATTAGGGTTGACCACCTCCTTATAATAACTTTATTTTATTTTATCCTCTAATTCCTTATCATGCCATAGGTTATCCTTAAATTTCGTTGTAATAATATTTTTAATATCATCGATATTATGCAAAATAACTTATTCCTTTATTCCCCAATGATTTAGCCAAGACTTGACATCTTTATGCCATCCCCGCTTGAGCCATTGGTGGTTTTGGTTGGAGTATGAAGCAATTTTGGGGAGCCTCTTGTCATCCATGTTGTTTATATTGTTCTTGTACATTAAGTACCTAATCATAGTTATGCTCTCAATGGGGGAAAGACTCACTTCTATGAGAAGGATATGATAGGGTGTATTGCCTTTAATTTTGTGATTATAAGTTATAAAATTATTTAGGATCTGGTCTATCTTTCTCTAAGATTCTCGAGAGATATTGCATCCCCAAAATTCACATCCATATAAGATAACAGGAGCAACAAGAGTCTCAAAGAGGATCTTTTTCTTATCTCATAGCTCAAGGTCCGCTAATTTACAATTATTTTCAATCCCATAATAAGCTTTACACCCTCCATTTATCCTCATCTCAATGTTATAGTTCCAATTGAGCTTGTGATGAATATCAATTCCAAGATACTTATACGAAGGCATTTCCTCCAAGCTATTGTTGTCATATACAAAAGTATCGTAGGTGATTGTTTTGAATTTAATTATTACAACCTTCATTTTGGCAATGTTCATAGCCATTCTTATACTAGAGAGGAAGTCATTGAAGATTCTAAGTTGCTTACCGAGCCCATAGGGACTCTTTTCCATAAGAACAATATCATCGGTATAAAGATGATGACTATACTAGCAAGAGTCGGTCTGACATAACCTGAATCTTCCAAACAATCTTCTAACTTGTCAATGTATATACCAAAAAGGATAGGGGATAGGGAACACCCATGCTTGACTCATATATTGTAGTTAATTTATTTCGACCAACCCTTAGTCCTCCTAAAATTGGAAATAATTTTCTCATACAACCTTACCACAATATCTCTCAGCTGGAAGGGAACTTTTAGCTCTTCTAACCTATTCCAAAGGTTGGTCTTGGGAATTGTGCCAAAATATTTCTTAAAGTCAATGAAACAACAAAGGAGATTGGTTTTATCGTTGTCACACTTATTTGCAATGATCCTAAGTGTGAAAAGGTGTTCCATGGTTGAATGATAGCCTTTGAAACTGGTATGGCCTTTAGCTCTTTCTTTGTGGCTTTCTAGCTATATGTTGATCATTTTTCCAAAATACTTCCATATAGTTTGGCTAAAATGGGGCTAATCATAATGGGCCTATAATTAGAGGGATTTCTTTTATCCCCGCTTTTAAAAATAGGTACAATGATGCTTTGAGTCTAGGATTTAGGGAATCCCTGCTTGACTACAAAATTGAAGATCTTGTGTATGTGAGGGATGAGAATAGGCCCTCCAATTTTTAAAATTTCAACTTGGTAGCCTCTGATGTCCTTATCTTTCCCATTTATGACCTCGCACTTTATGTCTTCTATAGAAAAAACTTTATCATTCGTAGAAACATTTGGAATGTTATCCAGGACATTAGGGGATTTGTAAATATTTTTAAGGTAGGAATTATGGTGCATTAGGGGAATCATATATTTTTCTTTAGTTTTACGAGTCAAAATTTACCTCCAAAATTTCTTTGGATCTAGATTAGATAGGTGCCAATGCTTCTCTTGCTTTCTATTTATGTAGTGCATTTTTTCCCTTTTTTTAATGGCTTTGTATCTATTCATCTTATTGGATTTCAAGGTCTCATTAGAGGCATCCCTAATGAATTTTCTAGCAATTTTACACTCATCATCATACCAAAGGTTGGTCATTCTATTTTTTTTTTACTGGCAGAATCGACAACTAGTCGGGCACATACTTGTGTGATATGGGATCGTGTTATCCGACTGTTACCACTATAATCTCTAGGTGTGTCCACAATTCCCCATATGTGACACACAAGGTAATTCGAGGTTTCAAACCAGTGACTTCACATAATGGAGTGCCTTAACAGTACACTCCATCATCGATTTCCCTACACACTGAGGGTCATTCTATTTTTCTTTTTACACAACAATTTGATAGAGAATTTTTTATGGAAGTAAAGAGGGTTGTCATAAAATTATGGTAAAGGTCTTCAATAAAAAAAAAAATCTATAATCCAGAGTCTTTGTATTACTGATAGGCAGAAATTATACAAAAAAAAATTGTTGATGGCTTGCCCGCAATGAAACCAGACCAACAAAAAAACATAACATTGTCATTCAACAATATTTTGGTATGTCTAATATCTATAACTGATAAACTAAAACAGGAATAGCTCCTAGTTCCTTTGTGAATAATTATTTCCTTATTTAATCTACTAAACAGAGGTGGTAAACCCAAACCTCTCTAGTAATTTAACAAAAACCACAGATGGAACAACATAAAAGCTTAGCTAATGTTTATGCCTGCTATCATTGGGACTTGGGGCTGAGCATAGTCCATATTGGACAAGTCCATGCCAACTATCTTGTCAGTGATCAAGTTCAGCTTGTGGTCGACCAGCTTGATCTGGAGCTACACGTCGTCAACCTGCACAAGGAATTCTTGGCAGGCTTCATGGTGGTCCAACGGAACTCTGTCGATCAGAGTCTTCAAGTCCCAATAGATGTCCACATTTTTTAGGTACTACAAGGACCGTCCACAGATGGAACCAGTATCAGGAACCCATGAGTTGGTGGTCTCCTTCACCTCGTCGTTTGGGATGAACTTCCTTAGAACACGAACATCAGCCTCGACCAGGTCCATTTTAGACTGAATTTTTGGAGGGGTGACTGAGCGATAGGTGTCTGTTGAGTTTTCAGCCGCGTCCATCAATTGAAAGCCCAACCAAGTTCTAGGTGTGTGTGTGGTTCCCCCATGGCCTCGAATGTAAGAGCTACCCCGAGCCATATTAAAGGAATTGGAGAACCGAAGCACAAGATTTAGGAGCGAGAAGGGGGAGGAAGTGCCCACTGCAAGGTGCAACAGGGAAGCTGTGGAGGGAAACAAGGGACAGGAGAGACAAATAGCCAGAGACAAGGAATAATGTTTCCAGAAGGGGATGTAGATAATATAGCCACCCAGCGCCAAGGCCCATAAGTGGAGGATGCTCCCATGATTAGCTTAGATATGGGTTGTATCCGCCATAAAACTCAGTTGCTTTGCCACCTTCCCATACCGCATGCGAAGGATAGGAGGATGGAATTGGTAAGGTGCATGCAGAATCATGACATGAATGCTAGGGCATGGATGCTCGAGTGAGAGAAAGAGACAACGGTGGGGGGTATTAAACCGCATGAGGAGGCGAGGTGGATAATGGAGGTGGTTGACAGTTGTCCACAGATCTAGAGGCCAAGTGGGCGGGAGGGTCAGGGACACATCGACGCTTTGATTACATCCCTGACACCCTAAATGTCTTCAATAATGTTCTGATATGATATGAGATTTAATTCAGTGTTTAAGTCCTTTAAAAAATAGATCAACTTTATTTTTATCAAAAAGCAGGTGTCTTTGGTTATCAGAGTTCTCTTCAATGGGGCTTTTGTGCATGATAAAGTTTAGAGTTAGGGTTAAAAGTCTATGATTAGAGTCAGGCTCATGGTCATTTAAAAGGTCAAATTTTACTATTTGTTTGTATACATGGATATTTGATATCAGATAATCGACAACATTGTTGCCCAAATCATAGATACAAGTAATCTAGTTATATTTCGACCACTTCATTAAACCATTGAAAATTGTTAGATCTTGAGAACTCCAGAACTTGATTAGATCATTACCAAATATATTTAATCTTTTGAATCAAAATAATATATTTAATGTAATATTAAATTTGAATGAAAATGAAAATATTACCCTATATGGATTGGATTTAGATATTTGTAAGGAATCGTTTCATAGTTGGAGAGAAGTCATTAGTCTTCGTATATTAATCCAAAGTATATTTCAAAGAATATAAGTCTCTTTAAAGGAGTGATATTGAATAATATAATGGAGGTCGACAAAAGAAAATTTAAATTGAGTAGAAAGTGGTAATTAAAATACACACGACCTCCTATGCAATTTGTGTGGGAAAAAGGTGATTGATATAAAATTTATTAGCCTCTCCATGATATCATTGTGATGCTATTATTTTTTAACATGCGGTTAATCCAACACCTCTTGACGGGGTAATATTTGTTTTTTATCCATGTTTACCACAATAGGAAGGAGATCTAGTTAATATGATATAGGAGGAAGATTTCTTGGATTGCTTGGATTATTCTGAAGACGAATCAGGAAACCAATAGATATGGTCGGTGCTAGTTGGCCTTCACTCCAAGCCCACTCCCGACATGTCTTTTTCAGCTCCCAAATTTTTGGGTGGTGAATCAGTGGTTCCATGCTCCAACCCTAGCTGTCAGGATGGAGATTTAGGACAGGGGGCATATTATTCTTCTCAGACTCATGGTTCAGAGGAATTGGGGTCGGTTCAAGATCACGCAGTTATCACCTTTAGTATCTTCTTATATCAACCACCTAGAAATATGTCTGAGTGGATCTACGTGGAGGATCACCACCTTGAAGGCACTTTTGACAACGTTTATTCTCTGGAGACGCCCTTTAAGGGGCTTTGGCCAAATCAACCACCTTACGCCACCTTTGCAAAGGATTTTGGTCAGGTTTTTAGTGGTCTCACTCGATCGATCTCTCACAGGTTTGGATGGATCTGCTCTATAGGGGATTTAGAGGATGTTATAGAAGGGTTGCAAATTAGCCATGATTTGGGTAAGTTTTCTTCTCTTGACCCATCAAATTTCTTGATCTCCTCTCATCAGTTTGTGTCAAAGTTGGAAGGAGTTGTGCGATCGAGGAAAGGCACTTCCCACCCCATTGAATTACATGAAGGCCATGGAAATGCCTTGGGCTCTAGGGCTCCATAATTAGGGCACAAACAATTCTCAAAATCCCTGAAGTCACAAAAGCCTAAAAAATTCTAGACAAGCATCAAACTAGTGCCAAGACCCCAAAAGTTGGTGCTCAGAGATGATATCATGCTACCTCAGGTCCTAGAATTGGTGGAGATGATGGTCATGGGAAGGATTAATGGGCGACACTTGGGGATAAATTCGTTGTGAGAGTGGGAAAACATTTCGTGGCTCAGAAAGGTGGACAATTTTCCTAGAATAAAAACCTTGTCAAATGACTGGTTTATGTTTAGATTTCAGTCTTAGGAGGATGCTACCAAGATATTGGACACTCTATGGTGCTTTGACTCATTGTCAATGTTTCTAAAGATATGGACACCTTTATTCAACACCAGTCGCAAAGGATAGATGAGCTCCCTATTTGGGTCCAACTTCCTGGACTTCCAGTAGAACTCTGGACTCTAAAGGGTTTCGAATACCTGGGGAATGCACTAGGAAGATACATGGATGTAGAAATGTCTTTCAAGAGCTCCAGAAAAATGTTTATGACATGCATTTTGGTATCTTTGAATATACGTAAGGGTCTAGCAGAGGAAATCGAGTTATCATGGGGAGAAGGGTCCATTATGAAAAAGATGGACTATGAAGGAATCCCCTTCAAATGTCACAGGTGCCACAAACATGGGCACAATGCTAGTGAATTCCATCTTCCTATGCAAGGGAAAAAGATCCAAGGGCCAACGGGGTCTGGCCAGAAGAAGCGAGGTGCCTCACATTTGGGGGAGGCTTCTTTTGAAATCTCGATGAAACTCGGTAAGGTGGGGCATAAGTATTTTAGGGCTTTGTTGGAAAACATAATTTTGAGCCAACAAGACAGGTCTTAACCACTGTGGCCCAACAAAGAGGAAAGTTCAACTCGGGATCTAGACCTTTCCGAAGAGACTTCCAAGATGATAGAAAAAGGTGTCAAATCTCAATTGGGTATGCTACCCTATTTCCCTCCTTCTTTCAAATTTTCCTTTCAATATTTATCTGTTTTGGGTAAAAATTGGATGGAATCACTTAAGAGTCTCCCTTCTCCCCTGACATCCTCCCAACTTTTGGCTTTATCCCAATCTGTCCCTCCTCTAGCCAACCTTTCCTTTGCATCCCAATCGAATCAAAACTTCCACTTCCCCTTAGGTTTGTCAATGTACTCTTTAACTGACTCCAAAGAGAACCTAGTGACTTCTTAATTGAGAAATAAGCACATCCCAGTGTTGGGAGACATAAACCATAGGATGAACAACTTGGGATTGAATCCTAGTCCCTCGTATATAGGGAAAGGACCGGGCAGACGGTCCAATCTCTCAAAGGCCCAATCCAGGGCCACTTTGGATATGGCACTAGGAATACAACTCTCCATCATTGGGGCCCTTAGAACAGCGAAACCCCTGGTTGGGGTTCTTGAATGAATATCCTTACTTTCAATTGTAGGCGTGCGACAAGCCCAGGGAAAAAATCTCTCTCCACAGGCTAGTGGAGTCAACTCAGACTGATATTTTGTTGCTTCAGGAAACCTTGGGGGATTCTATCCAAGTGATCCCCCTTTTGGGAAAAATATGAAAAGGTTGGAACTTTACAGGTTTGGATTCTAGAGGTCTCTTCGGGGGACTCTCAATTGTATGGTGCTCAATATCTATAAAAATAATAAGTGATTGGGAATTTGATTCGGGTCTCGGAATAAAAGTATTTGTTGAAGAATTGGGTTCTTGTCTCACAATCCTAAATTTTTACGGGCCTTCCCTGGACCATATAACATTTTGGGATAATCTTTTCAACAAAACATTTATGAAATCTGAGGACCTCATATTGGGAGGTGACCTCAAATTATCCTTAGGACCGACCGAATCCTAGGGACAAAGAGCTCCTTCAGACACCCTCTCAGACTACTTCATGCATAAAATAGGTGAGGCAAAACTTTTGGACATTGCACCCATCTCATTGAGACCAACTTGGAGAAATAAGCGCATTGGAGTGACTTTATAGCCAACAAGATTGATCGCTTTCTTTTAGTTGAATCATTGCTGAAGTCTCCATTGATTTTTAGACAATGGGTGATTTTGGGAGGTGATTTCGATCATCACCCAGTCTCCAGGGAGGTTTCCAGGAGACCAAAGAAACCAACGATCCCTTTCGAGTTTAACTCAACATGGCTCAAGGAAGAGAACTTCCTGAATCTGGTCAAGGAAGTTTGGATCCCAATCAATCAGGAGGGATGTGTGGCAGTTTAGTTTGTCTGAAATCTAAAAAGACTTAAAAAGGCCACTTTGGAGTGGACCAAAAGGAAAAAATAGGAAGATGAACATGGGATTATAAACATCAAAGCATCCCTTCAGACACACTATGAATTAGAAGGTGGAGGTTATTCAACACAAGAATCAAAATAAGAATTGGTTACTTTAGAGAAGGCCAAAAACAAATTGTTAGAAGCAAAGGAGGTAGAATGGCATTTAAAAAGTAGGGCACTTTGGATGAAGAATGGAGACGGAAATACAAAATTCTTTCAAGCATATGCAAAGGGGAGGAAAATGGAAAATACCATATTGTAACACCCATGTTTCCCCCAGTTTGTAAATATAACTATATCGGCCAAGAGACTATGGAAAACTCGATATGTGTGAATGTTGACTTGATGAACCTTTGTATGAAAGGTTAATGAATGTAATTTGTGTTATTAATAGAAAATGGATAAGTGTTGCATGACTGTTGAAAGAGGGGTTTTCCAAGAGAGACCACAGATGCTATGAAAGAGATGGTGAGGGGAACCAGGAATGGTTGAGATAAACCCCACCAAACCAATACTTTGTTGGATTTAATTGCTCAGGACCAAAACAATCCTCTAACCTAGGAATGAATTACTAGTTAGGTTGGTAGGTGGGAAGACCTCCTCAAGAATTAATGAGGGGATGGGTAGAGCGCCCATCCGTAAGGCTTTCAGACCTGACCATAGACTGAGGAATTCGAGCCAGACGCAATATTGTTGAGGAAGGCAAGAAGACTTGCAAAGAGTGCAGAGATGAGTGGCTAAGCTCTTGGGTTCGAGGAAGAATGGTGAAAAAGAGTGTGTTCTGATCGCAGGAAATAGAGACCAAGTCGGGAGAAGGAGAGTAACCTTCATCCCTATCTATGATTGAGTCGGGAGAAGGAAAGTAACTTTCATCCCTATCTATTTATGTGTCAAGAGAAGGAGAGTAACCTTCGTCCCTAACTTTCATTCAGCCGAAAGAAAAGATTCAATCTCAAAGCATCGTAGTCTAGCTCCAGGGTGGCCAGTGGTAAATCTGTTAGGAGTGATTGAGCCTATGGTTGGGTGGAAACAAGCACCCCTTTCAGTAGCCACATCACGTCTTCTGGTTCTGATAAGTGTTTTCATACTTTGTGTATTGAACTAAAATAATGGATGAATGCATGGGTTTATATATATATGTATCTATAAATGGTTTCTATGTGGAATGGTCATGATATGTGTATGCATTCATCTCCTTGTGAACTTATGCTTCTGACTGATAGTCTGTATGCCCCATCTTATCCCTTGAGGCTTCTTGGGACATAAGCCTGTAGGACTACCGAGATAGGAGATATCGTGTCAATCTGACCCTGTCCGTCTGAAGAGGATACCTCTTTCAGAATCCTTGGTGTGCGACCAAGATTTCATGCCCCAAGTCCTTAACCATTTCATGATAAAGCTCAGGAAGGATAGCGAGGTTCAAGCCTTGAAAGGGGAGATCTCTTCGTTTGGAAGATGAGTGGACGAGATCCGTTCAGGAGGACCCATGTGACCAACACATAGGAACCTTAGGCTAAGCCTAAGGGAGCTAAGTCCTCCTGGATCCAGAGCTCCGGAAGTACGAGACTGCGGAGTATTGTCGAGATTACCAGCCTTAAACTGGCTGAAGGTAACCGGGAGATTTGGTTACCAGCAAGTTGACCGACAATGAATGGTTTCCCTAGTGGTTAGGTGAACCTATCTCACCATATGAACCGGGATCCAAATCCCCATCGTGAAGTAGTGCAAGCCACTGATTGAGAATGTTTGGAGGTCCCCTCAGCCGTTGGATCTACAACAAGAAGACTTCGGTGAAGTTCTACTTCAGGAGAATAGAGATGTTATAGCATCAAACTCCCCAAACGTTGAAGTTGTGAAGTACATGAAATCCATAGATTTGGGGGAGATCATTAGGATCCCCACCTACCATTCGATCATCCTAGAGGAGGGACCCACACACAGTACTTCGGTGAAGTCCTACTTTGGGAGAATGGAGTGGCAGTGAAGCCAAAACCCCCAAAGGTCGGAGCCGTGAAGTAACCAGGACCTTATATCTAGGGATCCTTTGGGTTCCTTCTTAGCCGTCGGATTTACAAAATAGTAATCTCGACATTGACCACTTCGAGAGGACAGGAGTGTTGTAATGTCAAAATCCCCGAAGCCCGAAGTAACGAGAGTCATCGATTCAAGGACACTTCGGGACTGTTCTTAACCGTTAAATCTAGGCAGTGGTCAGCTCGACGCTGACCAACTTCGGGAGATCGGAGAAGTTCACCCCATGAAACCCCTGAACGTTGAAGTTACGAAGTATCAGAGGCCGTTGAACCAAGGGTTACGTGGACCTACCTTGGCCGCGAGATCGAAGGGCATGAAGGACGATCAGTCCAGAGTGACATGGTGTAGTGTCATCATCTAGGGTGACGTGGACCCAAGTTTGACGTGCCACGTGTCACTTGGATTCATCTGTATCACATACCCTATAGACCCATTGGAATGTGACACGTGTCACCCCTGGCCCCCCTTACACATGTCATCCCCTGGTATGAGCCCTCTTAGCCAAAGTGGTTCATGAAGTGACCAGAACTCTAAGACTTCAGAATCCAGAGGAATTGGGGTACAGTATTGTAGAGAGTTCAAAAAGGCCGAAGTGTTAGAGTCCATCCTAGTCGTTGGCACCGAGAGACACATGGCACCAGATCCTGTACTACAGAGGTTTAACACACTAGAAGGAAGAAGGCGTAAAAGGTTGAAGACCCCTGAAGTCGCAGGGAGCCGGAGGAGATCTGAATCGTCCATAAACCGGGATGCATGTTAGTATATTGTTAACTCCGGAGGATTTGAAGCTTGGTGCTTCGAAAATCCTTGAATCCCGGAGTAACGAAGAGGATCTCAACCGTCCATCGTTTGGAGACGTGTGGCGGACGATATGTTACTTCGGAGGATAGCCCCTTCAAAGAAATTGGAACAAGAACTTCCAAAGGCCCAGAGCCCGGAGTTCACCCGAGCCGTCGATCTGAGAGGACAGGTGTCAGAAGATCTGTCACTCCGGAGGAAGGCTCACTGCGAGAGTTGATAAATCTTCAAGGACGAAGCATCGTAGTTCATCGTAACCGTTAGCAGTGGAGGACACGTGTTAGGAGATCTGACACTCTGGAAGGATTGCACTTTAAAGGTTTGTGTTTGTGAGTAATTTGGAATTCGCCGAAGCATAGAGTCCCAAAGTAAATCAGAACCGTTGATGTTCTATGAACGTGTTGCGTAAGTATCGTGCAATCCAGAGACTTGGTGCTCCAGAATACTTGATAGAGGTATATCTGCCAGTTCTGAGCTCGGTTTTGAGCATGGAGGCAGAGGTTGGAAAGCCCTGGATGAGAAGGGCATGATAGAAATACCAGAGTTAGGATTTGAGATAGTTAAGGAAAACGAAATTATGATGCCCCACCCCTTAAAATACCTTTAATGAGTCAGGTGTGTTACACATATGGAGCCTAAAGGAAAAAAATGTAAGGGGACATTCCTCCTTTCAAGATTTGATTAAACTAGGCACAAAACATTTCAAAAACTTCTTCAAAGATGGTGACCAAGTTTCCATTGATGCAACTGTCTAGTTAGCACTCTTTTTCCCACGTTTTGAAGAGGAAGCAGATGACAAGGCACTCATGGAAGAAGTCACGGAAGAAGAACTAAAAGAGGTAATTCATAGCTTCCAAAAAGATAAGATCCTAGGTCCAAACGGTTGGTCTATGGATTTATTCATGGGTCTTTTTTATTTTATCGAGAAAGAAATTCTCAAGATGGTAGAGGAATCTCGTATAAATGGAATTATGCATCCTCCACTTAATGCCACATTTATTGCTCTAATCCCAAAAAAATATGCACTACAAACTTTTGAGGATTTTAGGCCCATCTCCCTTTGTAACAACATATATAAGGTGGTGTCAAAGATTATAAGCAGAAGACTAAAACCGCTACTGTCCAAATCAATCTCTCAAGAACATTTTGGATTTTTGGAAGGACGACAAATCCACGAAGCCATTGGAGTGGCCCAAGAAACCCTACACAACATGAAAAAAAGGAAGACTAAAGGAGTAGTGGTAAAGATCAACCTCTCAAAAGCATACTACAGAGTAACTTGGTTATATATCAGAATGTTGCTTACACACTTGGGATTTGAACTACCCTTCATAAATTGGATTATGAGTTTCCTGATGACTATCTCCTTTGCAACCCTCATCAACGAGGCTGCATCAAATTTCTTCTCAACTGAAAGGGGATTGCAAAAGGGGTGCCCACTATCTCTTCTTATGTTCTTATTGGTTTCTGAGGGTCTCAGTCGGCCTATTGGAGATGCAAAAGCAAGAGGAGAATTCCAAAGTATTTCTATTTCCTAAAATCTCATAATTAGACACCTTCTTTTTGTGGATGATGTGTTGCTTTTTTGTTGTGGTAGAAGGGGAGATGCAGAAAAGTTAAGTTGAATTCTGGATCTTTTTGAGAGAACTACTGGGATGAAAATAAATGGACAAAAATCTACTTTGTCGTCCAATCTTATGGAGGAAGAGGAAATCAACACCTACAATGATCTCTTCCCCTTTGCGTTTTTTCCTCTTGACACAGGAATAAAGTATCTGGGATTCCATCTCAAGCCAAATAACTACAAGAAGCAGGATTGGAATTGGATAGTAATCAAACTCAAAAAAAGTTTAAAATCTTGGAGTTTCCACTAGTTATCTAGAGCAGGAAGGACGGTTTTAGTAAAGTCCGTTTTAGAAGAAATTTCGGTCTATTGGAAGTCATTAACGTGGATTTTGAAGGGCACACTGGAAAAACTAAGGCATATTTGCTTCAGATTATTATGGGCAGGATCTTTAGAACACTTTTTCCTTCCATGGGTGAAATGGAACATCTTAGCAGTTCCCAAATCTTTAGGAGGTTGGGGATTGAAAAATATTCATATATTCTCCAAATCCCTTTTCGTAAAGGTAGGATGGAGACTACTTAAAACATACAGCTTATGGAAAAATAAAATATCAACCTAGACTCAGTGGAGGAATGGATCCATGGGCTAGTAAAAGTGGCAACACAATGTACCATTATATGGAAAGCACTGATAAAATATTTTCAGGTGGTGGGGGAAGGTTTAGCGTGGAAAGTGGGAAATGGACAGAGGGTTAGAATTGGAGCTGACCCATGTCTAGGGAGTGAAATAGATCACATACTCCCTCATAAATTAATCAATATATTTCATAATAGAGGTCTTTTCCATCTTGATCAAATTGTTGATAGGGACAAAACTACACTTTGGAATCAAGCTTGGAAAAGTGCCAATCATCTCGGTCTTCTCTAGAACATGAAGAAAGTTGGAATGATTTCATTAGGGCTCTTCAGGTGGGGCATATTCGACTCATCGATAGGGAGAATGAGCTTGTATATCAACACAATCTTACTGGATTATATTCCCCTAAATATGGTTATACACAAATGAATATTGATCTTCTTCAACAAGAACCTCTCTAGTGGTGGAAAGTAGTGTGGAAACAAAAATGTCCATTAAAGGCACATTTCTTTTTATGGTGCCTTATTAAAAACAAGGTTCCTACATGGGATAATATGAGAAAGTGTTTTCTAGAAGGGTCGAGCTGGTGTGTTTTATGCAGGTCGAATGAAGATTTTGTCACACACCTTTTCCTTATGTGCCCCTTTGTTTTCCTGATATGGGAGGAATGTGTTCGTGCTTTAAATCAAGCTTATAGATGGCAAGGACCAAACATTGAGGAAGCTTGGCGGGAGTGGTTATCAAACCCAAAAATCCATAATATCAAAGCTCTTTCGGTGCTGATCAATTGGGGAACTTGGCTAGCTCGAACTTCTGCAATCATTAATGAGAAACCTTCCACCCCCGAAATATTAGTGGCACCGAGCTTAAGTGTTTTATCTCACTTTCCTCAAGGAAAGGACAAAAACGCAGTAAGGATTGTGGAGACCGAATCTATGGACCCCTCACACCCGTGGGCATACCTTGACGGGGCATCTCAAAATGAGGGACAAACTTATGGAGGAGGAGCGGCTCTTTATCTAACCAATACACATTATTTCTCTTTAACCATGGGATTGGGATCCAGAACAAATAACTATGCAGAATTGTTGGCCCTCAAACTAATGCTTAATTTTGTCAGGAAGAGAGAGATTGAAAACATACAACTCTTTGGTGATTCTATGGTGGTTCTCAATTGGATCATGAAAACACAAGCTTGTCACAACATTAGATTGGCTCCACTACTAGATGAATTTTTTTTGTGCGTAATATTTACATGGAACAGAACAAACTGGTCGACAAACTCTCTAAGGAGGGAAATCAATTGGTTCTGGGCTAGTGGAAGATAAAAGAACACAAAGATGGGGTTGTTTCAGGGGTCTCTCATAGACTGTTTATAAACTCTTCAGATCTTGTCGAAACCTAGACTTCATCTTTTCATTTTGGATGACAGACAACAACTATTTGGCTGAGTGTTTTCCTTCTTTTGCACATAATTATTCTCTATATCAAGATGGCAGGATAGACCCAACCCGTACTTATTTTTTACTACAGATTTTGCTATGTAGTTCTCCAGAAAATAGACTTATCCAGGAATATATAGTTTGAGAAATGTTTATGAAGACAATTTGGTTCTTGGGAACCATTTAGATGAATCAACTGGATTCAATTTCCAACTGACGGTAGTTTTTGGACACAAATCTTCAAGGATCAGAAGATTGATCGTTCAAATGCATGACAGATCATGCATTATGCAGAATGTGATAACTAAGAAAGTTCACAGGAGACCAAGCGAGGGTCTGCGGCTAGGGTTTCCTCAACCGCAGGCCCTCCCCTCCCCGTTTTCTCTCCTCCCTTTCTTTGGCAGTTTCCTCTTCTTTGCTGTGAGGATCGTCCTCAGACCACCCCGGTTGAGTCTGTGTCGATTCGACTAGAGCATCTAGCCACAGATCGTTTGCAATGGAGGGTCTATTGCTCGCGCCAACTTTTGAGGGGCTATTATTTTCTTTCTGTGCTCGACTTCTTATTTCCTGAGGGGATCTGTATCCCTTTGGGCTTCTTGTGGAGCTACCTCTGATGTCGGCGGCCATATTCTATGTCTTCCATAGGTGCGGACCTAGAGCCGCCTAACTTTGTCGATCTGCTCTCTGCCTCGACCGTGCCCTTCTAGCTTGGTCCATGGAAGCCAAATCTGGGTGTGAATCTGGATCGAGTGTGATGTAGCCCAGATGGTTTCTCCTATTGAGTTTTTCATGGCGGTTTTCTCTGGGCATGGAGCTCGTACTCTTCAGATCGGGTTCTCCTTTATTCTTGGACTGTCTCCTTAGATCTTCTTGGCGCCTCTTCTGTCGTTTGCGAGGGTTTGTGATCCTCTTTCTCTACAACCTCTAATTTGCGTGGAGATGTTTTTTGAGGGTTTGGCCCTCACCATGCCATCCTTGCTAGTTTGTTCAGGGCTTGATGCAAAGTCAGGGCCTTCTTAGTGTCTTGGTGTTCGGGATCCCCTGCACCCCCTTTTGATCTGTGTTGCGAAGTGGTTGCTTGGGTATTTCTGCTTCATTCTGGTAGGATCTACTTCAGATCTTTTGAGGTCCAACTCATGAGCATGCAATGCTGATTTTGACTAGTAGGGTCAGCGCTTTGAGGTCCACTTTGGGCGTGCAAGTTGTAGTTCTCCTTCACTGTGGTTGTAGTCTCTCTTGTGGTCCCTTTGGATCCTGTTCTTGATGGGGTTTATTTGTCGCTCTGGCCTGGTCCATCCAGCTTCTCTTCATTCTACGTTTTCTGTCGTTTTTCAGGCTGTATTTTCTTGAGGCCGCTTGGCATCTATCTGCCTACATTTGGGTTTATTCCCAACTCTTTATTTTGGTACATCCTCTGTGGATTTTACTTTGGGCCATTTATGGCTTCTACCACTTCTCTCTGTTTACCCAAGTTATTTTGCATGTGCTATCAACACCTACAAAATGTAATTTGGTTCTCTACGGATGAATAGAATTATGTTTTTTTTCTGAGGAATTTTTTTATGCAGAATGTAAATTTCTTTTCTTCTTGAAATAAAATTTACGCTTTTTTTTAGGAAAAAAAATCATTATGATGCTATTTAAATTCATTTATAAAAAGGAAATATGTATTCATATGATGAAGTAAATTACTCTAGGAGGATTTTCTTTGATTAAAAAAATAGACGAAATTATGATGTAATAAATGTTTTTTTTTT